>JAOTAV010054379.1:0-41555 GCA_026546445.1 Cyclargus thomasi
CAAAAATTTTGAAAATCGGTTCACAAACGGCGGAGCTATGGTTGAACATACATAAAAAAAAAATAAAAATAAAAAAAAAAATATCCACAGCCGAACATAATAACCTCCTCGTTTTTGGAAGTCGGTTAAAAATGTATGATGGGGGTAACTAAAAGTGTGCCAAACGACGGACGTCGGCAAGTAGATTTGGTGCATTTCCTAGCCAGATACCTAACTATATAATAAAAACTGGCCAAGTGCGAGATGAACTCGATCAGGAAGGGTCCCGTACAGACAGTACAGAGCAAAAAATTTTAAAAAATCATATTTGTGAAAGTTTTTAATTTAAAAAAAAGTTTTAAATTCATAAAAGAAAGCAATAAAAAATTAGGATGATAAGATTGGAACTCTGCCCTGCGAATTAATCAATCTAAAATCTACGAAGGAAATAGCAAAAAATATACTTGTACAAGAGCAACTCTTTAATATTACATATATATATATTGTTTTTATTTGTTATTATAGTGACAACAGACCTACGTATTCTGTAAAAATTTCAACTCTCTAGCTATTACCGTTCTAGAAATACGTCCTGGAGACAGGCAGACACTAGACAGAAAGACGGGCAGACGAATCTACATCGAAATCTTAGTAGGGTCCCGTTTTTACCCTTTAGGTGCAGAACTCTAAAAAATGATAGTTAATTTTATCTAGCATTGCATAAAATATATTTCGCTCAGTATAAAACCTGATGTTGATGCATAACAGATTGTCTAAACAAAAGGCCTACCAAATACGAGCCGTGTGAAAACGCCTCCCGTACAATGATAAATACAAACGTTTTGTTATCACGCTACTAAAGCATTATTCGTTATTCTGTTCCTCCATGAATATTTTTAAAATCGTTTTAGTATGCAATGAAATTTTATGGTTGGATTGGAAATGTGTATAAAAATTTAATGGAAAAGTAAGATCCTTAATTTAGAAAGCGAGCTAATCAATTCACTCGAAACTTATTTTGACGCTGTAGCGTCACAACGAGACAGTTGGAAAACATGGCTGGGCTGTGACCTCCCTCCTCCGTTCAGCAGTAGTATAGTCTAGGCTCAAAATAAAAACGATATACGAGTATAGTTGCTTATAACATGTTGTTACTGGCGAGTCAAGTCTTTGGCGGTTAGTTGGCGTTACGGTGCAGTGCTACTATCAAGAGCTACTTCAAAATTAAAATAAATGTAAAAACATTTTTCAGTAGGCCTATTTAAAAACATAAGTGGAAGAACCAGACAACTAACATTTTAGTAAACTAACGGATTTCTACGTTTATGGACACTTTTGGTCCCCAAAAATTATTTGAATTAAAACAATGTCGGTTTAATGTATAGCTAGATTCTCTAACTAGATAGTAAAATAGGTAAGTTACAAGATTTGTCAAAATTATAGCAAAAAATCAGTATATACTTGAAGTTTACAAACTGTTAGTTTTCGCTTCTTCCACTTATGTCTCCAGTTGTGAATCTAAACCATTCTTAAATCGCCAGACTACCCAGTCGTTTGGGAGGAGTGTGGCAAACATGCGCACACAATAATTGTATATTAGGTATATTAAGATTTTAGCTTACGCGTGACGTTTTGTCCCGTAATAACGAAAATATTCAACTAAAACAAACAAAATCGAAACCCGTACGACTTTTATTAAAACATCGAATGAAATAAAGTCATAACATAAAAGTTAAGTGATGTTTCCAATGAACTAGTAACAGTGAAGCGGCACTTACACTCGGTTGTATCCCAGGAGGAAATCGCAGCATACGTCCCATCTGAACAGTTCATGCATATTTTGTTTTGAATATTATTTTTTATTGCATCATACAATCAACAAGCAAAATGTTTCAGTGTTTCGCAAATATTAAAGACACTTATGCTTGTTTCACGGGATATTTTTGATTCCAATTTTTGTTTCATTTTGCTTTTTTCTTAACGATGCATGTGTCTATTACATTTGTATTGTACAGTCTATTTAATTTTCTATATGTTTATTAAAAACCGGCCAAGTGCGAGTCGGACTCGTGCACGAAATGTTCCGTACATAGAGAGCAAAAAAGAAATTGGCAAAAAATTGATATATCGAATTGTATAAGTACGATTTGAACTCACACCTCCGAGGATATCGGTGCATTAAGCCAGCGTCTTAAACAACTACCTAACCACTAGCCACACTGCCGATGAGAAGCGCGTCAAATTTATTAATCTATTAGTAAGGAAGGGATTGGAAAAAAAATTTTTGTTCTACTAGAGCTACCCTTAAACAGTTAATTTATTTTGTTGTCAGTGTTTGTTCTTAAAGTGGCAACAGAAATACATATTATTCTGTGAAAATTTCAACACGCTAGCTATGTATTATCGTTCTTGAGATACAGCCTGGAGACAGATAGGCAGACGGACAAGCAGACAGACAGACCGACAGTCGGACGGACAGACATCGAAGAAAAGGGTCCTATTTTTACCCTTTGGGTACGGAATCCTAAAATGTATCCTTTTCTCTGGTTCATTTTTATTATACCTTATCCAAATTTCTTCAAAATCCGTTCATTAAATTTGACGTGACTTTAGCCAAAAATTCAAACCAAAAAAACAAGTTTATACATTAATGTAATATTTGTATGATAAATAAAGGTGCTAAGATCTGCCGGTCCGTTTATTAAATAAAGTTTTTATGCACTCTAATATTTAACAGAAACACGCTTTATCTAAAAAATAAACTATGGAAAACATAACATGGCACTTTCTTTATAACATAAACAATTCCTGAGTAAACGGCGCTCGACAAAGTTACATGTCAAGTTTCATGATTATACCTATTTTTGTGACTATTGCCGAAATAAACTGTAACATATAGTTTGCATATTTTAGAATCGTTTGCGAGAGTTATTTAGAAAGTTATTATTGTATTTCAGCCCAGTTTTTAGAGCACTTTTAAGCTTGAAATAATATTTTTATTGTGTTATCTACTCCGTTAACTAAAATAATCCACTCCTCATAAGTGTTTAAATCTATAGAACAAGGGTAAGTGAGGATATTTTGAGTTGTGTATTATTTTATGCACCCTTTATAATGTATAATAAGGGAAATTGAAAGAGAACCAGTTGACAGACCTACGACATTTGGTGTGAATATGTCGATTCCATGTAAGTTGTCGACTGGGTTTGACATAACGCCAACAGTTAACTTAGATCCGCAATGTAGCACTTTTTCTGCTTCCCGAATTAGACAAAAAACTTACATTAAAATTATTTATCTCAGTATATCCATGACAATGTGCTATCAGTAAAGTCAATATCAGTAATTTTGTCACGTTATTGAAACCATCTCTATTTACATGTAATTTACATAATATTCCGGCTAAATGTCGTTTTAATTTCTTTGATGATACACAACCTATCTTACATAATCTCTTTAGATAATATTGTTCAATGTATAATGTACGTTATTATCAATATACTCTAATCATTGTATGATACGAAAGAAAAATATTTTCCTTTGGCTATTATATGTCCTGAGGCGCTTGAGATATTGAATCTCGAAATAATACTATAAATAGCATAGTAATGTATTTTGATAACATCATCGTATTGGCAATGTCCGGTTGTTAGTTACGGTCATGAGTAGTGCATGGCGGCTTGTTTGAAGCGGAAGCCGAAACCGAAGCCGAAAATTAAACTATATATTTATATAGAAGCGAAGGGCCACTCATCACGACATCTCAGAAACCACAAGTGCTAGGAGTTTTAAATTTTTTAGGCCCTAGTGGGTGTTGAAAATATGTATGATACATCCGTACACCACGCGAACGTAATCGCGGGCAACGGCTAGTTTATAATAATCAGTAATTTTAAACCAAAGCATATTTCAAAATCTCCAAAAGGATTCCGATTATGATATCGTCGTTGAAGTTCTAACACCACGTAACTCAAAACTAGCAACCTTTCAGAAGACCGAAACAATTTATTGAATTTTGTAAAGATCGCCATACTAAAAAATGTTAAAAATTTAAACATTTCCCGAGATTTTGTTAGCTGACACTTGTTTCTGATTAAGTCCAACCAAAACTTTCGATTTTCTAGAAAATGGCATAAAAATGACGAAATAGCTAATAAGGGACTTACGTCGTGAAGAACTTCAACGACGATATGTAGCTCGAGGAGATGAAAAATATCAATTATTTGACTAGTAACTTTATGAGTGAGTGAAATCCTAATTAGAGCTTACAGATCTATGTAATATCCCAACTTCAAGTTCGCGCACCACCATAGGCATAGGCACGGTAACAAAAAAAAAACATTCTATTTTATTTACTAGCCATTACCAGCAGCTTCAGTCGCGTAATTTTGTATCACTGAAGTATTCTGTCAAAATAAAAAGTATACCATATAATGTAAGCTATCTGGAGGCCAAACATGAAAAACCCTTTAATGGTTTTAAACGTATAAAAAAATGCAAAGTGTCACCATAATATCAATCGATTAATAGGATTTTGGAGCACGGCTATCGAGATTCTTCAATTTGTGATTTCTCAAATTTCAGCATTAACAAGCCTTCGCTTTGAGCCGTAGTTTCAAAATATCGGAGCCGAAAACTATCATAACTATTGGCCGAAGCCGAACTTTCGACCGGACTTTCGAGCTCTTATTAATGTGAGCCGCGTCAAGCCACCATGCGGACTTAATGCGAATATTTGGCTCCGGGCCAATAGTTGATCAGCTCTCAAAAATCAACTTACGAGTCTCTAGTTTTTTTGACCCTGCACTAGAAGCCATATTTCAATTTCACTAATACAACAGCAAATGCAACAGCTTATCATACTCATAAGTGCGAAAATTTACTCGTTTGGATTTTCATACGACATGAAGTTTTAAAGACATGAATTTTTATTTCTGAGCTTCTAATTTAAATATATACCACCAATAAATAAATACTTGTTTAAGCGTTTTTTGAAATTCTACTAGTAAGAGGATGAAAAGGGGGTTAAAGCTTCCACAAATGTTTCTACGCAATTTTGTCATTTCTTAACTTAGAGGCAAACAATTTTGTTTCTGAGCTGCTGATTCAAAATAAATAAATACGTGTTTAAGCGTTTTAATAATGTTACTTCCTGAGGGTGAAATAGGGGTTGAACGTTTGTATGAAAATACTTCTTAATGCGAGCGAAGCCGCGGGAAAAAGCTAGTAGGATTATATAATGCAATAAATATTGTTTAATATTCTATTATGATTGTCATTAAATTATTACAATAGAATAGTAGAAATATTGCAATGTATCTAAATTCTTTAATATAAAGCTAATCTATTTCATAATAATTTCTCTGAGGGAAAAATGTCTGCTTACACAATACGGTCTCGAGGAACGTTAAAGAGCTTTCAATTATTAAATTTAAAAATCTTATTATGAAAGATTTGAACAGAAATATATTTCCAAGGAATATTAAAATGGAATATTCATAGCATTAGACTGATTAAAAAAATGCATGATATAACTACCGTTCTCAAGCCTCAAAGCCGTTAACCAACATCGGGTCGATTTTGATATTTTGATGCCATCACGATCAGAAGAAAAAAACCTATCGACGTGTATTACCAACATTTCAGTCATCGAGTTATCACAAATAATATTGTCGTTATATACATACAATTCCTTACATTGCAACGCGCGTTTTTTGCTCACAACTCAAAAAGTACTTTTTGTACATAGCGGCATTTTAGATTGAGGACGGTAGATTAGTAGTAATACGGATGATAGTAAAGGATGTGATGCCTTATACACCGGCTCCGAATATTTCTACGTCGAATTCCATTTAGAGCCGACGCGAACTTGTGTCTGAAATAGAGAATTCGTTGGAGAAAGTCTATGAGTGGAGTAGACTTAACTTAGTCCAATGCAACTTCGCGAAGATCCAGGTTAGCGCGACCACCGCTGAAAAAACACCAATGGTCGCGAATCCTCTTTTTGAAAGCACTCCTCTAAAAATCTTTGAGCATTGAAATTCTTGGTATTAACATTTCAAGTGAAGTCTAGTTCCGTTGTCATCTGGAGGGTTAGACTAAGCTAGGCTCGAAGAAGCTTGGTATTCTAAACAGAGCGAGACTGTATTTCAGTCGGATCCAACATCTCCAGCTCTACAAGGCACAGATTTGGCTTCATATGGCCTACTGTACTCATCTGTAGGCAGGGGCTTCAAGATACCAATTGCTACCCTCTAGGTCGTATATGTAGCTTCGCTCTACATCCTTTATAGACTCTATCACGGGGAGTGCTCAGAGTAATTCTTCGGAATCATTCCATTTGCAACTTTTCGTCATCGACCTTAGCGTATAACTTACCACCCACGTCCTCTTGATGAATGGCAGTCTTCCACTTTCTGCCTCGCACAGTAAACTCTGGAATTAAATATCACCAGCAGCACTTTTCAAGAAAAAAGCGTATTTCCTCTTAAAAGGCCGGCAACGAACCTGCAAACATACTGATGCTGCGAGCAGAAAAATGAGCTGCCCATAGAAGCGAAGGTTGTTGCTTTCTATCAGGTAGCCCGTTTCCTCGTTTGCCCCCTTATTTTATAAAAAAAGTAGACAGCTACGGTTCTAGTCACGAAGCGAATTGAGTATAGAATTAATTAATTTCGTTATTCGATGGTAGTGAAGACTTATGCACATTGTCGTCGATAAAAACTTATGTTAGTCAAAAAACTTTGTCGTTTTGGCTTCAAAATGGTTGAAAGCCATAAAAAGCCGAGTAAATAGATTCCAAACGAGTGATCAAAGAGACTCGACGCCTCCATCTACACTTTGCTATATACAGAACGATCAATAAACTGTTGTATAATATTTAAAGTAGGACTTGAGAATGTCACAAACTTGAGTTAAATAATTTTGTTGAGAAAAGCTTAATAATGTTTATACATATGACACACATTATTGGGAGTATCTCTGGTCGATAAAATTCCCAACATGGTGATCCGCTAGAGAACTAAAGTCACCAATATAGCTCATAGAATTAGTACGCTGAAGTGGACGAGGGCTGGTCATGTTTACAGATGGGAAGACAGTAGATGGAGCAGACAAGTACTAGAGTAGAGACCACGCTTAGGCAAACGTAGTGTAGGACGTCCCGCAACACGTTGGACCGACGATTCAAAGGAAGTAGCCGGCAGTAGGTGTATGAGGGCTACCCAAATCGGGATGGTTGGCGCTCACTGGGGAAGGCCTACGTTCAGCTGTGGACGGCAATAGGCTGATGATGATAATGATATGACACACAGACTGTTGTCATATCGGCAACATTCTGTGTCCCAAGTAAAAATCTTTTAGACGATCAGTGGAAGGGTTTGTTTAATAAAAATTATTCTTATAAAATTATAATCCTAACGTCGACGGTTACACTTTGTTGTTAAAATTTACTCCATTTATTTCAAAAGAGTTTTGAGAGATAAAGTCGTAATTGGCTCAGAAATAATAGGTTGTCATAATTTAACATGAGAGTGTAACAAGGCTCCTAGGTAACAAGGGTTTGCTTTTCAATATTTACGAGTATTTTGTTCACTTTTAATCCTACTATTTCATTTGAGGCCTTGTTTGGTTGGCCCTGGTAGGTTTTTGTAAGGAGAATGGCGTTTCTTGTAAAATATGATTGGTAATCAGGAAATTGTTCAATGTTGTTTTTTACCCTTCTTGCATTTTTGTTTGGAATTATTATGTTGTAAAAATGATCTGTTTAACTAATAAAATGCACGCTTTAGAAAATAATAAAAGTACGACCAAATTGATTTAATCAAAAAAAATATATATATTCACCCTATTTATATGCATGGGCCTTTATTTTAGTTAAATGAATTTATGCCGTGGGAGAGCAGTTTTTCGGCATGGATGGGCCAGCTTGAACGGAGAAATTCCACGGTCTTACTGAAAAATGGCGTGAAACAGGGTTGCGCTGTTGAGCGTTTATTTTATGTATTTGAGATCAGAAAATATGTCGTTGGTACACGCCTCTACCTGCGTTCGAAGTTTCGAACCTACCCGCAGCACGCCCTCGAGTGGGAACCAAAGGTCTACTCAAGGCAATGGACGCTAGAATTGCATTAGACATCGCTCAAATAAGATTAAAATCTATCTATTCCCGTTATATCATTTAGTGATGCATCTGTCAATATTAAAACACCTATCGTCGCGTTACGTCGCGGTGTGAATTGACAATTATCAATAACTCCAGTCAACGGAACTTAACACTTCGTTTAAAATGTAAAAAATATGTGCGTGAAATTCCGTGCCAATTTATTCTGATCTGACTATAGTGTCTGGTGTCATAGTGTCATACTCCGATGTATGACGTCCCATTGTCTAAACCCGCCTCGAGGACGTCAATAAATGGGCATCTCAGTATATAAAGTCGGGTTTACGATTGTACAAGACGTTGAGTTGACACCGTTACGACCGGCGCAGATGGCGGGGTTTATAGGTTGGAGAAAAATTCACAAACTTGAAATACAATTGCGAATGTGTTTTTATTACGTTTTAACGCGACCGCAGTATCTTGATCGGTTTACGACCGAATATATTCTTTTTTCATAGTGTCATATTTTATTCATAGCGAAACAAAAGAATACCGTTTCGAAAATTGATTACTTTCAATACTCGTTTATGCCGCCATTAATGTATACGTGTTCAATAAATTTCGTTCATTTATCCCATACTATTTTTCGTTTTATGGAAATTCGGTGCGGTGAATGTTGTAAAATATTCAAATTACTTTCAAGATCTCTTCATTAAATCTACTTTGAGAAAGTCGTTTATTTTATTGAATATCTTATTTCGTTAATCACATTTTAGTCGGGTTTGAATTTTTCATTTAAAAACTGCTTTGGAAGTAATAATAAAATTAATTCATGAAGTTTTCATAAATACTTATGATTTTTTGCACACCTTGTATTAGGTCAACTAGCTTAAAACAATAATAATATTACAATTTTTAGATTTTTAAAAATCCTCAACCAAAAAAAATTTTTTTAAAAGCAAAATCACAATCAATCGCAACAGATAACAGATCCTCAATTATTCCAGCTTCAATTATTTCTAATAATAATAAAAAGTTTCTTAATAGAGTCGAGTACAAGTTTTACAAGTAATAAAGCTAACACAATTATTCTAATTTCCTCGTACCCTTAAACATTAATTTCTTAAGAGCGGTGACCAAAGCCGCTCCTATATAAAAGTTTTAATCATCCATTGACCCAGCTGCCTTACTTTTATGGGGGAAAGTTTACAATAAACCGGGTGGGCAGATGACCCAAAATCCTGTAAGGCATCGTCTAGAAAAATACTTTTCTAGAGTAGTCACTACAAGAAACATCATATTACAGAATAATTTTAATTGCTTTAAAGATTCATTAAAATAGAAGAATATTTTACGTTTATGAACTCCAAGATATTTTATATATGGGCGACTGCAGTCTTACCATCAGGTAGCCCGTCTACTTGCTTGCCCCCTAAATATCATTAAAAAAACTTTTTTTTTTAAACACTCGATCTTCCACAGTTAAACAGCGCTTTTTTCTAACTCTTTCAATATTACGCAATTTATACCAATCATATTATTTGAGCAATGAAAAAGTATTATTTGCAAACGATCTCAAACAAAACCCGAGCAGCAGGCGTGCTCCATCAGGAGTTAGGATGGATTTTCTGCTCCTGCGTAATGAGAATCGAAAATAACTTCGGTTCCACGGCATAACTTTAGAATGCACTTCGCCAACGGAAAACCCAGTCAGCTGTAAAACTGTCTATTTTGAAAAATTGGTAATTCCACGAACTCTTTCATGTATCCAATCGAAGTTTATTAAGTTTCCTTCCTTTATTTGTGTACCTCGAATACTGTACCCTTTTAACGGTACGTAATATACGTTTATACGTTCCTGTAGATAAAAACTGCGTAGCGGATTTTTTTCGCCTTCTAAGTTACATATATTGTTTATGTACTTGGCTGCGTGATGTGTTTTACGATTATTAACATGCGTTCTGTCTATAGCTTTAGTCATATCACCATGCATATTGAAATCAAACTACATACTTTTGCCCACATTTATCATACTATTCACGCGCCGTTCCTAATTATCTTTGGAACATGTAAAATACGGTCACAAAGTTAGTGCTCACTAAATTTACGGTCGCATTATCACCGGCATGCCTGATGCCATCATAAACAGCAATTAGTACTTAAGGTATGGCCACTAAAGCGAATCGATCGAGCACACGCAAAATTAAACCCTACGCGAACGACGAAAGGATTAAACTACAACAATACCTTTAATGTATTGAACACGATTCAGCAGTCAATAGTTTGCCGGCACAATACGATACCAAGTTGGTAATTAACAGTCGCTTGCCAAAAAATAATAAAAAGTAAGGTGAGTATCGTTCGCAATTTCATATGCAACCTTTTTAATTAAAGCTCACACGGCGTCGGCGAAATCGTTTACGTTTATTACACTTTTTTATGGCAGAAAGAGAATTAAAATCAGATTCGCGAATTTCTTTTTGAGGGCATAAAAGTTTCCACACCTGTCTTTCGTATTTCAGCCTTGTCGATTTTGCGAGAATAGGACTTTAACATTGATCTTTTACGCTCTTAAATGACGTACACTGTTATAGCAAAGTTTCAGCTTAAATAGTGTAAAATATTATGAAAATGAAAAGGTTAACTCTGGTTTCGAGGCTCCTTTTCATTCGAGGTTTTATATTATATCATAAAAAGTCTGCTTCTAAATTATGAGCCATTAGCAATTTACAGAGTTTTCAATTCATAAAATGTTGAATAACTAATACTTTAAAAAAATACTGTGTACCTTTAAACTTAAGGCCTAAAATGGATTTATTATTACTTCGTTATCTTTATTATAGTTACAGGCTTAAGCATTTCGATTTGACTAACAATAAATTTGATATCTGTTGACTCGCATGTTTACTAAGCTGAAAAGTTTTTAAGTCACATGTGCACATTCTATATATCTTGTTCACATTGGTGCACAACCACTAGTATATTCTTGTGCCGTGTTCGGACTAATTTAATCCGCAGCCAAAATTTAATGAAAGTTCTATAACTGACCAAGTTATCCTTCTAAAAACTTCTAATATGTAATAAAAGGTTTTAAAACGCAAAACCTGTTATTCTAGGACTCACCAAGCTTATCCTGCTGGACGGTCTTGGTGTCGCAGCGCACCAGACAGAGGAGGAGGAAGAGCGCCACGCGGTGCGCCATGCTCCGCGCGCACATCACGTGGTCCCAACCCGCCCGCCCCAACGCATCTCGTCGCACTGTCAACAAACAACGATGTAAAGTTAACTTTCCGATCCTCGCTGCCAGCAACACATAAAAATAAAATGCTACTTTATGACCTAAGCAATAGATTTCTTTTTCTAATGACATTGATCTAGCTGCTCACGATACCTGCATTGTAGTGGCGTAGAGCAAAATGAAATCTAAATCTTGTATCACAAAGTGTCGTTTTATTTAAGTTATCGTGTGACGCGGCTGCCTGTCGCGTTGATCGGAATTAAATTTATTTTGTATTTTTTAATTGTGAAATTTAATATTTAATAAAAAAAAAGAAAATTAATAAAGAAATTTATTAAAAAAAATAATATTTGTGTTTATTAATTATTATATAGGCAAAATATTGATTTGGATGCTTTGTTTGGAACACCATAGACGTAGATGATGGTGAGAGTCTAGCATACACTTTTAAGCTGTCCTGAAAATGGTCACTCGGTCCTCTATATTCTTCTACATCTATGGTATTTTCGCCAAAATAAATATGTTTGTTTGTGCAATAGGGAATATGCTAAAACAAAACATAAGAAATAACTAAGATATTATAGCGATTTTAGTTCTTTACCCATCTCTTTCTCTGAAGACGTAATTTACTATGAAGTTTGTATGCAGCTTGTAGACTTTGAGGTCACAGTCAATGTCGGATCTCTCATCCTAAGTAGCTACTTTAAAGACTTATAACATTGTTGTTTTTAATTTGATCAAAAAACTGATTGGACTACAGCGTTTTTCAATATCGATAGATTTATTTACAGAATTAAAAATCATGCATGTACTCTATTATGGCATGTTGTATCAAGGTTGGCAACGTAGTAGGGGTAAAATACGAAAACCACAGAATGGGTTTTTTTACTTGCATCAAGTGAAAATTTCCAGAAAAAGTATTCTACCTCTGCTCGATAATACAACGCAAAGTGGATCCCACATACTTAGAGCTACTTTATTTTAAACAATGTCAGAAGATAAGTGCCAAGGCTCGTACAAAATTCAAACGAGAATTAACCTGGTTGGCCTGGCCATCGTACTGTAGCCCGATGGATTTTATTATACCCATGAATAAATTTCGCCTCTGGGACTGCATCGTACCTCGTAAATAATATGGACGGGGAAAGCCACTACATACTACGACGGTTTATAATGCGCTATGAAAATATCCGCTCTGCGAATTTTTCGATGGATTATGAGCAAAGCAATATCATCAGGTAATATACGATGCCATAACCGTGCAATTTTTTTATGCAGTTTATGCATAAGTGCAGTCTATGCGAGTATTTTATCTGGGTTAAAATTTCAAGTACGATGATGGGCGGGTGCGCTCAAAAAGACTTATATTATGAGGAAATATCTGGAAATATTTTGTGTTCACACACGACAGACAGTAAGAAAGTGATTTTCTTTCCCGAATAATTTTAGTCATGTACAAGAAAGAAAGCTTGGCAATAGGGAAAATATTTTGTGTCAGTAATTTCTCCTATCCGCTTACATTATTTCTCTGTCGATGCTACGATGAAAATTTGAATATTGATCAATTAAATTATTTAGTAATAAGCTACGCAACCTTGTGAAAATTATTTTAAAGCCTGAAAGAAAACATTTTAATATCTAACGCAATAATTGGAATCAGAGAGTTATATTTCATATTTTTATTTTTTCGGAGCCGAATTTCAGACCTACGCAAACGAGGTTTTGTGCGCTGGCAGCACTAGAATAATATTTTCCCTGGAGGCCTTCTCGGAGGTCGAAGATAAATCAGGCCAAATGCGTAATTGCGGTTATGAGGCTTTTTTGTCAAAGCCATAGTCGATATTGTTCGCAGTTTCTATGAAAGATATCTCTATGCAGGGTGTAAAAAAGTAAGTGATAATACTAAGGGTGTGTATATGTCCCTTCCATAGAGTTCAATGTAAAATGAGCAATGCTGCCAGCAGCAAAGTTTTTTTTATTTGCTCCAGTCTCCATCGATAAAAGCCACCAACGATAATTGTGATCTTAGTTATGACTAAGACTTATTGTTGGATCAGCTAATATGTAAATATTCCAATTCCATGTGAGCAAAACTGCGCGTAACTGCTATGTTATCTAAATAGACGCACATAAGCGTATAAAATATTAAAATTAACCTTTCTAACTATGAGAATGTTAACAAAATACAAATGAGTTTTTGGGTCTCCCTATAGAGCAAATTAAATTCACCTTAATACTAATATGTAGGTCGCTTAGTCAATGTGTGTGTTGATTTTGTCCCTTGATAATTATATCATCAATCGAATAGACATGGTTCCGACTTGTATTCAAGGGGGAGTATACCTACAAATTTGTAAAATACGGAATCGTAACTCCCATACGTTTCGAATTTGGTACCATTCAAACTGTCACGCCTCAGAACCTGAACATTTTAAATTTCTACTACATGGATTGTCCGATCTGCGGGATAACTCCCAGTACCACAAAGCGAATGCTCGAGGAGTGGGGACACGGGCTTAGCAAAAAGCAATAGGCTGAGACACCTGAAAATTTTTTGACAATTCTCGTGAGACACTTTTTCTGACGAAGTTATTTTTCTATAGTTTTTACGATTCAGAAGAGGAGATGTAATAATAAAATAAAGATTTTAAATATTTTCGTGTCAAACAAAATTGCAGTATTTACTTAGATACTTAAGGGTTCTGTAACGAAAAAACAGGCCTTTGTATCCATTTTTAACCGTCTTCCAAAAAAGGAAGAGGTATCTCATATCGACCGACTTCAAAATTATAAAGATTGATTACGGTTAATGTTGAGGCTAAGGCCAATCCTTATAAGGCACTAACAGAGAATAGAATTATTTGTTACTTTTCAGTTCATCTATCGATTGTTTTGTCTTGGAGGTCGATTATTATTTTTTGTTTACAATTAATAAAATGATTTGTAAAGTATTTTCAAAGCAAAGTTACTATTCATCAAATACTGTAGTGCCCGGGACAAGATTTTTAAGTAACCGTATGGTTGCCCAAGCACATACAGCATACTCACAACATAGTCTAGTCCAGAGGATTTAATAGCTCAAAACGTTTGAAACCAACTATCAGCGGGGTTCCTCACCCCCCATACACCCCCATAAACCCCTCACCAGTGCGAACCAAAGACCACGGACGTGTTAGGGGTCAGAACAGTAATATATACTATAATAATACTGTTATGATAAAAACCCTATTACTAAGAATTTCATAACTCTCCGTCTGACGTCATTTTGCTTAATTTATTAGGCTACCCAAAGATTTATCAAAAACGAATGTTTGAGTTTCTATACATATTCTTAGAGTTGAGCATAAACCATATCGTTACTTTATTGTTAGATGTTGTCGTGAAATCAAAATCAGAATAAAAATATTCTCATTCAAAATTAGTACTTTAAGTACACTTTCTAAACGTCAAGCCGGTACGGTAACTATCACCGGTTCGGGAACTAACCCGGCGAGTCAAGTTACTTCAACTCGAGCACTATAAAAAGAACCGACGTAAATAGTGCATCGTGGTGCAGTTCATGTATAGTATGGAATAAATGATGCGGCAAGCCCATACAACGACGGCTGACCGTTTAGTCGCGGACTAACAGCCTGTGTCAGTTGTTTGTTCTATACAATGATTATACATGTGCTATCAACGCCAACAATTTATTTCTATACGCAACTCTAACGAGCACTTTATACGTTTACGCGAGTGAACAGAATAAAAGGAAAATTTAAATTCCATCCTGCTAATGTAATTTTTGTTTAATTCCTAAAAGGTTTCTGGTATTTTCAAGGAAGTTTCAAACGTTCTCTTAATATTTATGTTTAATAATAATTTTGCCGGAAGTTCCTGATTTATTCACCGTCAAATCAGTGCCGTTATAATTATTGTTTCAAAAACTTTTTTCATCTTATTTTTTATTGTTTTAATTATTAAAACACCAATTATTTGTTATTCTTGCGTATTAACAAATTAAACCCGACTTCTAAGGAAAAAAAAGTTGAAAACAAGACTTAAAAGTATTAAATAATATTTATTCTTTAATATAATAACATAGAGGAATTATACCTAAAATAGTAATCACTAACGGCGGAGTTGAACATCCAAAAAAAAATCCATAGCCGAACATATAACCCCCTCGTTTTTGGAAGTTGGTTAAAAAACGTACAATACTCTTGCATGATGTAAAGTATGTTATACAAATTCATAGTACGACACATTTAGTTTCATCCCGTATTTTTTTTAATATACAAAATGTACACAATGTTGCTAATAAGCAGTACTCCGCAATATTATGATTTAATACTTCCTCTACGTTTTGCTTTTATGTTAAAACCAACGGGCTCCTCGCTGTGCATATTTTATTGAGAAAACCAGCCACTGAGCAGGTGGACAAAATTACAGTAAGTGGTCAAATTTCTCATAAGCCATATTAAGTAAATTCACATTTTGTTATTTATGCATAAGCTTTTCTAAGTGCCTAATGGAAAATGATTCAACTTTCCCCCAGCTTAATGTATTTCCATATGCTAGTTGGGTTTTGTTATGAAAGGAATAATTACGCTAGCATTTTTAGTTATTGTGTCGATTTTTCTGTTGGTTGATTTACTGGTGTATATTTAAATTTCATTAGAAACGGGACCCTATAACTAATTTTAAATTTTTTATGAAAGATAAACTTGACTCAAGCTCTGTTCCCAAATACTATAACCTTCCTGTGCATGATTGTATTTTTTTTAATATATAAAATATTTATATTTATTGCGACTATCAGCTACGAGATGCTAACATTATAGCAAGAATCTGTAAATTAAAATGGAACGTAAAACAAAACAACTGAACAAGCTATAGGCGAATACACACCAAGTGATCCGAAAATAATCTTCGTCGCATAAAATTAACACCCACGGAAACGTAAAAACGGCACATCGGGACTGATAAAATAAATTGCATTTGTTCCTTAAAATAAACAGTCTCCTAGAGGCAGCTGCAGAATAAACAGCGGAGCTCGTGCTATTGAAAACCTATATTTATCTTAAACTCTACCCTGTAGGAAATGAGAAAAATTTATATATAAGTGAATATTCAATTTCAGTGAGACGTTCCTCTGTGCTAACGTGTACGAAGTTCCACACGACTACATACGAGAATTTTTCACAGAGTAATATAGCGTACTATATTAATTGATTTCAAAGGAAAAACATTTTCTTCGTAATTATTTTCAATGTGATATGTATTTTGTGCGCGATTTGTTTTTAATATTATAACTAGACTTCAGTTACACGGTGCTCTGAAAAGCTTTTTATAAAGCACTAGCTCTTGCCCACGACTCCGTCCACGTAGTAACTATTCTATATATCTATTGAAATTCTTCCCGAATTTGTTTTTTTACAAACCTCACGGAGCCCGAGTCCTTTCTAACGAATGCAAAACCATCGAAATCGGTTCGTGCGTTCTGGAGCTATAGCGTCAGGAAGTAAAACCCGACATATTTTTATATAATAGCTTTTTTTCGCGGCTTCGATGGGGTAGAAATCAAAATTTACATAAATATACGAATATTTCAAATACATATTATTTTCAAGACTTACATCATTATTTATAAAAATAATTAAACAGTGTTTAGCTAATCAAGATTCACTGTCGTGCGACGTTTAAAATATTCCAGAAAAGGACGGCGAATCTTAAGTAGCTAAACACTGTTTAAATATTTTTATGAATAAGAGGGTAAAAATAGCAACAAAACTTGTAACTAGGCTGGACAGGCAGGACTGTTTGTCCTTACTCCACGCCATAACGAATGCCACGCCATGAGAACAAAACATTAACACACTTTTAATAAAATTTGTATTATGATCTGTTTCATCCTATAAAAAAGTATAAAACATATCAATTGTTTGGTAACTGTAACGGAGCCAAATTGACAAGGTGTGAAGCGTCCATAGATATTACATTAGGTTAAGCAACGTGTTTATCAAAAAAATTCGAAAGATCGAAATATAGAGAAGTTGCTATTGTAAACAGCAAAATTCGTAGTTAGAGCCTTTATTTTTTTACTCTTCTTAGATTTGAAGCTATAGAGCTAAAATTGAACTAGTTCCGAAAACATGGAGCAGATTGTTAATTACAAGAAACCTTTTTCGAAATATCAGCATCGACAGAGTTTTTTACTTTTTCGGAAGATTTTCTTGTTGGTGTCATATTACCTTAATTGCTTAAACCTTAATCCATTTAGGAGTAATCTATTATCAAAACGAACTTTACGAGTAGATCTTGTTTTTCCAAAACCTAACAGCTTATGTATAATGCTCTATCTATTCAGATAATCCCAAAAATCTAGTTGATTGGTTGCTACTTATTGTCGTTCCTTTATGTCATAACGACATAAAGGAAGGACAACAAGCTAAATGTCCAAAAACAGAAAACCCGACAGCGGGAAACCATTGCAATTTAAACATCAAATTATACATATTTGTAGAATAGATATTTAAAGTCCTACTTTTTGATTTGCCCATTAAGGGCAGGTAGGGACCTGCCCTTAATGGGCAAAATTGTGAGGTTTCTAAATTAAATTTTTACACAATTTTGACTTTAAAATCAGCAATTTTGAATTTTATTTTTTATGTACCCAGTGTCACTTGCGCTATCAAGGCGAACCTAACGATATACCTCATACGTTAAAATCCATCAGGCCGTTTAGGCTGCAGAGCGTGCCAAACATTTTTACATACATACTCTCAAAAAACAAATACCCCATTTATACTAATAGAAGGGATAAAATATTGGACATTTTTAATGCTTATCCATAGACTCCTTGATCTATACTTATTAAGTTAACATATTAACGCTCTTCTTTTAAAAGCTGATATAGAGCTATGATCATAACAACTTCTATTAACAGTGAAAACATTATAAATAAAAAACATGATAAAAAGGCCCTGCAATGAGCACCTACATAGCAATGTAGGGTGACTATCATTCCAGTGAATTGCACGGAAAAGTAAGACAACGCGCTTTGGTCTATAAGGCTGTTTGTCCACCACCACCGTCAACCGAAAACGAGATATTTTCGGCCTGATAAACAGACTACAGGTTTCATTTCCCTCTACACCTTTAATGACGCCGACCACATGACGATAGAGCAATGTCGCTATAAAATGAAACTTATTGCCTAGATCATCAAGTTGCATTTTATCAGGCCGAAATAATCTTATTCTTGGCTGACGGCATTGGTGGATAAACGGCGAAACATGAGATTATTGTAATATTATTATTTCACTTATCCCAACAGCTATTTAATCGGAATAAAAAGTATTTTATATTCTAAGTCACCTAATGACCCTACCCGTATACGTAATGCTTCGTGTGTAAGTCCAGCTCGCGCTTGGCTTATTTTCTAGATATTATTTTATCTTAT
This sequence comes from Cyclargus thomasi, assembly GCA_026546445.1. Taxonomy (NCBI): domain Eukaryota; kingdom Metazoa; phylum Arthropoda; class Insecta; order Lepidoptera; family Lycaenidae; genus Cyclargus; species Cyclargus thomasi. Next base: position 18,763 of record JAOTAV010054379.1, read on the forward strand.
GGCACTCTGAGATAATTAATCTGATGGTGAAGAAATTTTTGAAATCGGATCAGTACTTTTCGAGTTTATTCGTAACAAACATACAAAATCATACATTTTTCATATTAATTATTATTGTGACGTGTCTGCCTGACTAGCTGTCATGTCCACTTCATTGAGCATGAACAACCCTTATCACATCACAAAAATTTAAAAATTACATAACGGTCTCTTACAATCGATTCCTGACATTATATGAAAGTTTTTAAGCATTAATTAACTGAATTTCTCCATTAAAACTGTAAAATATGCTCATCAGATCGCGGAGCTCCGCAAAGGCCTTTATGAGATGCACTCGGTCCGCATCTCTCTCGTGCCGTGCGGTAGAAGGCGGTAGAAATACTCGTACATCGTAAATTCTGCAGAACCGTAACAGTATATTACCCTTACATAGACAGCTAAATTGCCATTTATAGTTTAAAATACAATTTGTATGTAATTGGCGTAAAGTTCAGAATGTTTCAAACACCATCATCAGCTTCTTGCCCTCCAGTCAAATGTTCCACAACGAGTGCCATTAATCGTCAGAAAAATTCCACAACAAGCGCCATTCTTCGTCACCAAAATTCCTTTTTCGGACAATAAAATAATATACGCGCAGATGCATTTCTAAATTTAGAATGCATCGTAATTTCAATGTAACTATAACTAACAACAAATCTGTGTACCAAATTCCATCAAAATCTTTACTACTTATTTAAGCCGAAAACGTTTCAGCCCTCAAAGCTCGTTATTGCACCTAATACAAGTTAATCATAATATTATTATCATTATTGATTTTTAGAAAAGCTCTTGTAGCAATTACTAGAAAATAAGTTTTGTCACTGAGTGAAAAAATCACAACCACAATCCTTTATTTATTTGCACGCCATCCAGTTCATCAAATACTTTTTATTACATCAAAAAAGAAAGAATGATTTTTTCTTTTTTACATAAGTTATATAAGTCACGACAGTTTTTTGACTGTCGTGACTTATATATTTTTGAAATTATTAATTAGAAAAAAAAATTCAAACTTTAAAGCGCTTAAATTAAATTGTATTTTGAAAAACTGAAGAATTTTTTTATTTATACCTAATAATGCACAAGCTGGTTAATTAATTAGAAGAGATGGGATTTACTTATTTGGTATTTTTGGTTAGAATCCTTAATCTTGTTTATTTATTATAATATAAATATAATTTAAAATGTTAAAGTTACTTAGATACAGTTAAAATAATATAACGAAAATACTGTAGTACAGTTTTAGTACAATCCAATAGTGGTCGATAACGATATATTTGTGTTTCGTGATTTTTATGTACAATCTGAAATTATAATATTAATCAGGGATACTATTTATTTAAAAGTATAATTTATGAAGTTAAGGTATTTGTACGAATTTAGTGCCAAAAATGGTAAAATGGTATGAAAGTTGTGCTATCTTTTACCTCTTAATTAGTCACTCATATTCCTTAGATGTTTCGCGTCTATTACCTCATAGTCTATATCTAAAATAATACTAGCTATTGATTTTAAAATATGAAAATACCAATAGACATATTGCAAGCATTTACCCCATAACAGTGGTAACTACCTACAGTTACAAAAGCTCAAGAGCTCATCCACCATAAGCTTTAATTCATTTCGAAGCATCAATAAATCATCTATACAAAAATTGGGCGTACATGATAATCTAATAAACTTTACTACTCCGAACCCTCGGTAAAACTTTATCGAGGGTGTCGACGCCATTGCTGTTTTTCCACTTCGCGCCCAAGAAATCACCTGTCCCAAACTTTCAATATTTATTTCTATTGACGTTTCCTTTATTTGTTACTGTTATTTTTGTATTTTTCTCAGAACTGAACGGCGGGTTGGCTAGGTTGTATCTTAACTGGAATTTACTGTGTAAAACATTCGTAGAAATGATGCAAACATTATTAATAACGACATTATAAAAGAATAGAAACTGAACTCGGCTTCAAGTATTCCTAACCAAGAGACTACAATCTGCTTTACAGATACAAACGTATTTATTTCGGATAACTATCCATTGGGAAGCTTTGTTACGATATTTATAATATCTATAATAATAATATTGACAGATTCTGATAAATTGTCATTACATAAGTCGACTCATGTAAGTCGAGTGTTCAATTAATATTAAACCGAAAGCTTAAGGTCAATTACCCATTGATCGGTAAAAATAAGAAAGGGTTAAAGGAAACACTAACCAAAGAACCCTGTAGAATTACGCTTCAATTTCTGGTAACCAGATATACTTTGGTTTATTTGCTTTGGTTAATTTGAGGTTGCTTGAAAGAAATCCCTTCATAGCGATAAGGCCGCTTTTGCACTCGTTAATTAATGTTGCTTCTAATATGTATTATTTTTGTATTTTTAACAGACTGCGCCAGAAGGAGGTTATGTTCTCGTAAGTATGTATGTATATATTGGCACGCTCTGCAGCCTAAACCGCTTGATGGATTTACGTATGAGGTATAGTTAGATCTGTCTTGACAAGGCACTTAATACATTAAAAAAATAAAAAATCAAAATGGCGAAGTTTGAAGTCATAATTATTGTTAGGGTTTAAATTTGTAAAAGATTATTATTGTTGGTATTTATTTGTTTTCTTTAATATGCTTTGTTTTCTGCTTTTGGACATTAAGCTTGTTTGAGTGCAACAAAGCATATTAAATAAAACAAATAAATACCAACAATAATAATCTTTATACAAAAGGAGCAAGAGGAACGAAGCTTGAAATGCGAAAACAACCTTGACTCACATCGGCATTCGCCCGTCCGCATTATTAGGGCCCTTTTGCACCTGCGTGGGCCTTTTGATGAACATGCGGAAATGACGAACAGCCTATTTCTTGCCAAACCTAGATTCCCTAATGGACGACCCATTAGCCATCTTATGTGTTTATTTTTAGAACATACGTATTGTGATATTTCTGTTGTGTAACTTGGGTTGAAGGAAAAAAGTTATTGTTTCTACCTGGATTATAAACTTTTAAATCGACGAACAATAAGTTATATATTAAGCAAGAAAGTAGTTGTTTTTATCCCTTTTTTACAACGTGACCTTTAGGATCAGAAACTTTGAAGTCACGCACGAATCACTGATTAAAAAGAAACTCGGTAACCCTATAATTGCCATGAATCACGCCATTAATTACAAGCAAATTATATGTCAATATTTAATAGCTTTTCTAAGCTTCGGACGATAAGATATAATTAGGTAGAGTACCTAATCGATTGAAGTTTTTATTAATCGTTTGGATAATTATATTTTGTTACTGATCGAATCGAAGAAATTCGTACAGAGCCAGTTCACGAATCTACGTTATTAATTTAGGTCGGAATATAACAATTCCATGTAATAGTACTCAGTCTGGGAAGTTGATCCATAGTCAGACGAAGGTTCATCAACTGGCTCTGTATCAACTTCTCTCACGGTACATTCGATATAAAGGTAGTTTTCATGCATGTCATGTCATGCATGGCATGTTCACCATGTTCATTAATCAAAACTACCGATCAAAATTTATTGAAAACAATGTTATTATGTTATTTATTTTTATAAAACTTAATAGTAAACACACAATATTGATATAATTGTATTGTGATATTGATGTGATATGACAATGTATATGCAATATTGATGTGATATGACAATTTATACAATTTCCAACTGATTTAAAATATTTATTTATTTAATATCACTAATGAAAATCAATGAAATTGAACAAAAATAGAATTATTATCAACATCCAATAATTGTATGTAAATTTGTTTGAAAGAATTTAATGGTTTTCCCGAGCCGTTTTAGGAGATCAGCTTTCGGCGGCGGAGTCAGAGAAACTTCCAGAAATCTTAATTGTTTCTGTTAAGTCCTTCAGTTTCATTAACTTTAATTTCTGATTGCTGTTTTACGAACGCTCGAAGTCAATTCGTTGATTGCGTGTTTATTTGTGTTACGTATTTCCAAAGGCCTTCATTAGACCTCACGACGTTTAATTGGGGAAGTTGAATATGTTTGCGGCTCTGTAACGCTCCACGTTCTTTAATGGTGTACGAAACTAAGATAATTTGCGTGTAACAATAGTTTCTGCGCCGAGATACCTTCTCTTAAACGCTTTTCATTATAAAGTGCTGCCGTTGTGAAAACTTTGATATAGGTGTAGGTGAAAAGAGAACAGATTTTAGTGTATCTTTACAAGAGGAATATAAAAACTTGAATTGTTTTAGGCCAAACATATTCTTTTATAATTTGCCCGCGACTTCGGCTTACGTTTAACGGTATCAATAACTTACAAATAGTCTATTTATTTGACAGATACAACTTTTTTTGACAGATTTTGTATGGAAAGTCTATCAAAAAAGTTGTGGATAGCCTAACAGAAACTTTAGCAGTAAGTGGTGAAACAGTCCCTAATAATCTAAACACCAGATAAGACCGTAAATGGTAACCAACATATTTTAATACTTATTGTGAACAATAAGCATTGCAAAGTATCTTATCCCTATTGAAATCCCAATCAATTCTTCCGCTCCAAATATTAACAATTTAAAATTCAGTATTCGCAGACAAAGCGAAGTAAAAGTTATATTTGTACAAGTGAACCAAGTTAAAACTAAGAATGAGATTTAAGTTCAAGAATCGTAGACAGGTTTCGACTTTCGAGAAATCCAGGTAGAATTTGCAAGATATATGCGGGGGATACAATTTAAAATCCGACTAACTCCATTTTCGTACTCGGGTGTACTCGTAGGTATACGATAGTATAAAAGAACTATACAATTTTCCCCAAGTAATTCTTTAAAGGGTCAATAAATAAAATTAACAAAAATAGAAAGTCAATTACATGAAATGTTTTATTAGTATTTTATCAGCCAATACAAAAATAGAATGGGTAGACAAAACAAAACTACTTATATTATCTAAAAGCTCAGGTTTCTTCAATACACAAAAATATAGCATTAGGTTAAGTGTAAATAGTTCTGCTACGACCTAAATACTTAAAAAAAAGACAAGAAACATGTAACATGAAACAAAATTCTCGGGGTGTAAATAAAGTTAGTGCGTGATCTTCTTCTAACGAGATTCTGGAACCTGAAAATAAATACATTACAAGTTTTAATGTAGGCAACATTAAAATCAGTTTAAACGGCGGTCGAACGGGCGAAGTATTTATAAAAATCGAGGCTACGCTTCGCCCGCGAACTTTGATGGTCCGATCCAGATTTTTCATCTCCGTATAATTTGAAATTATAATTCGTTGCGAAGAAATCAAATCAAAATTCCATTTAAACTTTGGATTTCAATATTTGTTTCGTACACAGCTGCCCGGTACGGCTGTATGGTAATAGAGAGACTTGACCGTTGTCGCCTTGTACTAGCTTGTAACAATTATGCCCGAGCTTGAATCGGTGTCACGGATCTAGCAACAGATGGCCCCCAATCTGTTCTGGGGTTTTATTCACTGCAGAATGTGTAGATTTAGGAAAACTTGCAATAGACGCGCAGTTTAAACTAGAGCTGAATAAGCAATTTGGATTACTACCGATCAATCCCACTTAAATAGTTTTAAGATGGTAATTCAGTTAATGTGTTGACTATTATTACAAATCAGAAATAGTTTATAATCAACCTGGAAATAAAAGAGAAATCTAGCAATATTGGAAAAAATTTCAATGAGGATAGAGGGGGTTTCCTGCACATGTAATCGTTCGCAGTTTAACATTATGGGATCACACTTTAAGTATCGTTAAATTATGATGTCATATCCATCAATATTTATTTTAAAATGATGTTAATTAATCTATTTAAGCGTAAATCAATAAAAAACGATACTAATACGGTCAATAAAATGCTATCATATCAAAAGCTTTTCAGCAAAATGTTCAAACATGTTAATATTTTTAGCGCAGATTCAACTTTCGATACTCAGAAAATATTTTATAAACGGATTTTACGTTACATAACTTCAGAGCTACATGTATTTATATACAGAACTAAATTAAAACTAAAAGCGGTAATCTGAAACACTTATTCGCAACTTATTTGGGACTATTTCACAATATCCGCAACTTATTTGTCAGATTCCTTATATTTTATCTACCAGAAAAGTTTTGGAAAGCCTATAAGGCTCTTAGCAAGAAGTGGTGAAACATTCCCTCTAAGGCCGTTACTCCATCAACACCGTCAACCAAGAACGGCATTATTTCGTCCGGATAAAATGCTGTTATGACATAGACTATAGGTTTCATTTTTCTCTACGCCTTTAATGAAGACAACATTGACGATAGAGGGGCCGAAATAAACTCGTTCTCGGTTGACGGTGTTGGTGGACAAACGGCGTAAGGTTTTATTACTATATACTGCAAAGTCTATACTTTATAATTAAATAACACAGTTACGATTCTATAATCGTAAGTATTTTATTTAATTTTCCAGTAACTAATAAAAAAAGGAGAAGCCATATTACACCATTTCCCAATATAACACAAACAGAACCTAAATCTCTAGTGCAGTAGTAGGAACAGGTTGCAAGAAAAATCTATTCGATATTTGGACCTGACGCTCAATGAAACCAGCCCAAGCGACATGCTGTAAGTCCACGTTTTCTATTTTTCGAAACAGACGGATTAACCGCTACGTTAGTCGTCTGTTTTTTAGGGCTTTTAAAAACTTCTCGTCTTTTACAGACTTTATTTTGGAATTCATTCTTAAGAAGGTAAAACGGCTTTTAAGAGGACGTCGTACTCTGTTTAATACCTATAAGTAGGAGGTATATGTATTTTATGTTAATTCATCACTAGCTTTTGCCCGCGGCTTCCTCCGTACAATCCCGAAATTTCGTAGTATATGTTGACTGTTGACCAACGTCTCTATTCTTTCGACTATGTCTATATTAAAAGTCAAGTCGATTGGTTGCTTTTTTTCAGAGTTAAGGAAGGACAGGGAAACGAACAAAGACAACTTTCGCATTTAATATTTAGTACGGAATATGACATGAATAAAGTTCAAATTTTTAAAAAAAAGTAAAATGTCACCGTTAATACAGCTTACATTATGACGTCATAATACTTGTAAACAAAATTTTAACTGCACGTCAAATACTATTGAATGTCACGGTGTGGCAGGTAGATTTGAATTCATACTTCCATACTCATATTACAAGTACGAAAGTGTGTCTGTTACCTTTTCACGCACAAACCGCTGAACCGTTTTTGCTGAAATTTTGCGTGGAGATACTTTGAGTCCTGGGGAAGGACATAAAATACTTCTTGTCCCTTAAAATTGTACGGTTCCCGCACGATAAACGAATTTTAGCGCATCGCAGTTTCAGGAATCATCTAGTAATATTTTAATTAGCAACAAAACGTTAATGTCCGACGCACAGAAACGCTTCACTTATCGCTGTAATTAGGTAGAGTACGGAAGCGAAAAGTCATACAAATCTTTGTGTATTATTAACAAAAAGTAGGTCGTGGTGTTTCGCTAATTTAAGTACGTTTTTCGTATAGCGTTCATTATCGTTTCGTCATTGTCTATTCCATAATACCTTCGACGTTCGGCTGCACTCTGCTTTTTATTATGACTCTTGTTTCTGACGGCAATGGAGTTTTTAAATTCCACATCTATTGTGTATTATATTCTGAATAGAGCAAAGTGGCTCTACGGTTGGTGAGCTTTGAAACTCTACGTCGCGTTTGACTCTCACTTGCTTTTATTGTAGTTTTTAATCAAAATTCTGTCACTATAGCATGAGAATTCATAGAATGAGAATCGCGCTGAAAAGGTTTTCATGATTCCCGACTATTTGGGTGCATTGTTGGTTTATCGTAGGCTTAGTTTGGGTGCGTGGTGACTTTTGTTTGCTCCTTCTGAGGTTCTGAGTAATAGAAAATTTCATTTCCTTATTTTTATTACAAACGGCGTGGCCTCGTTTTAGTAATATCAGTATATATTTTATACCGTTATAGTTTCATTGTTTTAATGCAAGAGTATTCTCGGTCATAAAGGTCATAAAATCGTTTATTTATATATAAAAAATAACAAGCCCTGACCAACTGATTCATATTCGCCGACAAAAAACTTTTAAAGCTACAGCCATGAAATTTGGCAAGTAGGATTTTTTTATTGGGTACAAATTCACTAAGAAAGGAATTTTGAAAATTCTACCCCTAAGGGGGTGAAATAGGGGTTGAAAGTTTGTATGAAATTTCATCATTTGTTTATGTCAAGACTCATATTGTTTCTGAGCTGCTGATTCAAATTCAAAAATGAATATGTGTTTAAGCGTTTTATGAAATTTTACTTCCAGAGGGTGGAATAGGGTTTGAAAGTTTGTATGAAAATACTTATAGGAGGAGTAGGAAATAGTAAAATTATTGTATATTTATAATAGCAGTACATAGTCATTTCTCACTAGAATATTCTTATAAAATAAAATTTTCAAGACGAAAATATTAACTGATGATGGCATCCCACCAAAAACATTCTATATAAAAAACAGGCCAAGTCCAGAATGTTTTGTGGTGGGATTTCACTTCTTTCAACTAAGTGACCTACATAGTTGAAATTTCAGATTTTTAGTATGTGTTGTCGGCTTACTAGATGGCCAAAATTTAAAATTTTTGATATTACTCAGAGATTCTCAAATAGGGGGCAGTGTTTGCTTTTTGTCGTCGTGACGGTATGTCGGTCTCGATTTTTAAAAACTTAATCTGATTTACAGGTGCTCCTATATATGCTCCTGTATACAGGTAATCCTCGTATTACAATGACGTTTTACAGCCAGAGCCAGGACGGATGTGCCAAATTTTTATGCAATATGCATAAAAATTATTAGGTCTTAAAAACGGCTAACATATTATATTTTTATACTCCTAAGTGCTATGGGCCATTCCTCTTAACGGCCAATGAATTCGCACGGGACAGCTCGTATTACATAAAATTGACTTTAATGTAGGAATATTAAAAGTTATTCAAAGAAGTCGAAGTTATTCAAAGAAGTCGATGCCACAATTTTAAGAGGAACCATTTTTATGTATAAACTCGCAAATCAGATAATCTAAATTGGTTTTTAGGTGAAAACTCAATTTTGACGTGTATTCCACTTTATCGAGACGCTTGATAAATTGAGTGAGATACCGCGGGATGGAATCAAAAATACCTCCACACTCGCGGCTAAGATCACCGATGTAAATTTTGTTTTGAACCCAGCGCAAAAAAACCTTAAGGAAATAAGAATTTATAATATAAATTACTAACTGGTAATATAAATTATGATATGAAACTTGTATTCGTGTGTGTGTGATGTCTGTGACGTGTGTGTGTGATGTTTAGTCAACTTGTCGACTAAGTACTACCAGATTAACGATTGTGTGAATACTTGCACAATTATCGTGTTGATTACCGATCAACGATCATTGCCGTTTATGAGCCAGCGCCACAAGTAGTAATTCGTAACTAAACTTAATTGTTTTACTGGTACCTACTTCAAAATTAAGAAACGTACTTGTTGTGTACAAAAATAGGTTGAGGTTTAACAGTATTCTGAAGTTGCTGATATCGAGCGGCAGACATGTAGCCAACATAAATCTTCGATATTTAATTAGTGAAGCCGCCGACTGCTGCCGCAGGTAAAATATTTCCCTCAAAAGTCGGCGACGTCGGCAGCTTAGGTGTGGAATGCGCCTTAGGAGTCACAAATCGCTCGACAAGCGACAGAATAACTCTCTTAAATACTATGAAAAGTATTAGTTAATGAATGGTGGGTTATTGAATGAAGTTATGGTAGTCATATTAATACCTATATGTCTGAATTCTTAGGTTTTAGTCGCATTTATGAGACGTATTCTAAGCTTATGATACCTAAGAATACTTTCCATAAAACCTAAGTCTTTGAGGTATAACAAGATATAACTGGAATATAACAGAAACATAATGCGATATAATGGCAGTGATGATGATGATGAACATAATTTGCATTGCAGTAGCATTTGCTTTCAAATCTTAAAACAGAGCTAGCCGAAAATTCCAAACTTGCACTTTTAAGGAATCACGAGGACTCTCAGCACCTTCTGAACCATGGTATACCTTGATAGAAAAAAATTCTTTTACATAGTATTTACTTCTAAGAAAACCAAAAACCGCGGAGCTATAGTTGAACATACATAAAAAAATCCGAGCCGAACATATAATCTCCTCGTTTTTGGATGTCGGTTAAAAAATTGGTTATACTTAATCAACTATAGCTCCCGAAATGTATTCCAGAGTTACAGCGATAGATTATTTAAAGTCGAGTTATAAGACGGTCTAATGTTTTATTTAAATTCTAATATTTTAAGTGCTTTTCTTAGCAGCTAAGCTTGAAGATTTTAAAGGATATTGAATTTCCGTTAGTAATAAAATTACTTGAACCGCGGTCTCTCGTGATAAAGGATCGTGCTAGACAAATGACGTCTCGCTCAAAGAAACGCCCCTAGGTAGCTGGCTGATAAAGTAACCCTGAGTCGAATACCTTCGCACCGAACATTACTTGGCCTTTCGATAAACTTTTCTAGGGCTATCCCTTTTAAGACATCAATCACTTAACTCAAAATAAAACATTTTTCAGACTTAGAGCAAAGAACTGATTCTTTACTTCTTTCAAGTAATATAAAAATATATAATTATAAAATATAATTTATAGACAAACAAAATAAATCGTATTAAATATGTTTTAAATAAAACAAAACAAACTGGCGGTCGCAACTTACGGACGCGACTTACTGCCGCGATCTGAGTATTGATTGTATAATGGGTGAAATTGAAAAAGAGCCAGTTGACGGACCTACGTCATTCGGCCAGAAAATGTCAACTCCATGTAAGTTGTGATCTGTCGGCTGGGTTTGACATAAACCGACCAAATTACTTAGATTCACGATCTGTATCTATTTCAACTTCTCTGATTGTACATTGAAGTGTGCAAACTATAATGGAGGCTGCACACTCTCGCCGAGACACAGAGAGACCGCCCGAGTGCGAGAGTGTAAATAGTTGCACTTGCCTAGTCTCGCTTATCAACCGCTTGCAAGAGTCTCGCCACGAGAGTCTCACCCGAGAGGTGAGTGTACAGCCTCCATAAAATGTAAGTGTCGAGCGCGTTTGTAGGGACTATCAGCCGCGTCTGTAAGTCACGTCAGACGTGACTTACGGAGTTACAGTTACTAGTTTGTATTCGGCTTAGCTGTGAATTATAAAACAATGATGTGAAATATATAGGTTTTGATTGTGAAAACAAGCCGTAAAAACCTTTTTATACAAAAAGGTTTAAAAACCAGCGTAGATAAACGTTTCTCTCAAGGAGGATTCTAATCATGTGGTTTTATTTTGCAATATTAAAATCAATCGGAAAGTTAAAAGTACGTATCGTTCGCAATTATTCGACAGTTTATAATCTTACTCACTTGATTGTATTCTTACTGGATTTGAAATCTCACGGAGACATATACAATATACAGTGTGTTACAAAAGAAAGTGATAATATTGTAGGTTTAGGTGGCCCTTATAGTGAGTTCATTAAGCACTGAAAGCGAACAAATATAATTCATGTGCTGCAAGTGCTCCAGTGACGTATGAAAAGAGCATGCCTATACAAATCACAAAAAATGTTTTTGCTTTCAGCGCTGCTATTTTCACCGTGAACTCTGTATTAGGGGCACAAGCAGGCCCTAAAGTATTATCACTTACTTTTGCTACACCCTGTATAATAATCGTCGTTTTTCGACAAGGGATATTCTTTCAAGGGGTTCTCTATAATCGGGAAAGCATATAAAGAGCCCTTTTATCAATTGTGCGTCCTAAAAGACATTTTCTGATTCGATTTGCCCTGCCAAGGACTGCGTAAGTATGATTTCGACTGTAACGGAACAGTGTTCGTAGCTCAAGCAAGATAGATCTAGTTAATAGAATTATTATTAAAAAGCTTTTGCCCGCGACTTCATCCGCGGACAGGATGATTTTGACGAAATTTTCTGTCGGCATTAAAGGGAATGTGAGAATTGTTTAGATTCACAAACCAAGACGGGCAAGACAACGTCTAGCGGGTGCGCAAGTTATTAATAAATAGTATAATTAACTAGCTCTATCCTGCGATGCCACCACCGGTAATAGTTTCAAATCAATTGTAATACTTTTTTAACCGACTATATCAGAAGGAGGGTGATGTTTATGAGAGTATGTATATATTATGCATTCATAATTGTTTGGCACTCTGCAGCTGCTAAACGGGTTGATGGGTTTTTAACGTATGAGCATGTACTCGTATGAGGTATTGTTAGATTTATCTTGATAGCACAAGTAACACTAGGCACATTGAAAAATTACAAAATCAAAATGGCAAATTTTGAAGTCAAAATCGTGAGGCTCCAAAAATTTATTTCCGCCTATTTAGATCGAGTAGAGTATCAAAATGAAGGGATTTAAATATACATTCTAGAAACATACATGACTTGATGTTTAAATTGCAATGGTTCCTGCAGTCGGGTTTCTGTTTTTAGACATTTAGCTCGTTGCATTAAGAATTAACTAATTCTGTGTGTTTATAGACAGTAGGGTTAATCCAGCTAACTCCTAGTGTTTACATGAAAATGTCTCAAACATCAATCCATCTACGCCTTAAAAACTTTCGAGTTTATAATAAACTCGTGAATCCGACAGAACTTGTCCTGCCGGTATTGGTTTTTAAATATACCATTCTCGTTTTCCAGAATGATTCGTCCGTCTTATCAAAACCATTTTTGCCTCTAAATTGGAACTTAAGACCATTAAAGTATTTAGGCTTTTAATTGGCTATTTGTGTAATTCTTTAAGATATTAAATCATTAAATGAAATAGAAAGAAGCCAAATAAATGGGAATTAGATGTTGTAATTTGTTAACTGCTGAAGCCATACCAATTCACCCCGCCATTGATTTACCAGAAATTGTCTTAATTTGTTAAGTCCAGATTTCTCGTTCTATAAATGGCTTCTATGACCGAAATAAACGAATACAAACACAAGCGAATTGTTACCGCCCCATGTCATTGTTAATCCCTTATATCTTTTAGAGCTTTTCATTTTATGTTTCATGATAACACATACATTTTATTGTTTTTTTTTTAATTATATTTAGGGGGCAAACGAGCAGACGGGTTATAAGGAATAGGGATAAGGGATTAAAATGTTGGACCACCGGTAAACTTACTGAACGAAACACAGCACAACGCCTTTTCTCGGCAGTTTTCTGTGAAGCCAAGAGCATGGCTCTCCCACGGAAGTGAGCATTATGTACCAGTGATCGTTGTCTGTCTCATTGGTACACGCCTCCACCGGGGTTCGAACCTGCACCCTCACGAGTGCGAACAAAAGGACTTACCCACTAAACTACGGACGCTCTAAAGATGCTTCTATATAATTTACTTATTATGGTTCCAAAGTATCTTATTCGGTCAAATCCACTTTCTAGTAAATTACAAATTTTTATTCTCGTTAAGTATAGTCTCGTTTGACTTTTAAAATGATAGAAATAAGTAGGATACCGAGCTTCAATAATACTGCATTGATGTTATATAATCGGGCATACAGTTGAGATAAATAAAAAAAAATAATCAAGAAAAAAATATAAAAAGTTTGTACGTGAATACACCGAAGCTAATGAATGGAGTGGTACAGATAGGGTATTCGCTATTTAAAGCTTACAAGAATTCACTTCTACACCAGTAGCGCCACAGGTAAATGGCGGTATTAAATAAGTTTTTATTTTTTCCTAATCGCAATATTATCCACAAAGCATGCAATAGAAAATTCGGCCATTCTAGTTTCTTTTTTGTAAAATTAACGTTTCTTACTACTTGCATACTATAAAAACTATAAGTTTTACCAAAATATCATTTTTTACAATTTCCATCTGTTTGTCTGTTTTAGATAATCTCTGAAACAGTTGGACCGATTTTGACGGGACTTTTTCTGGCTGACTGACTGATGTAATAAGAAGTAATTAAAAAAAACGAGGAATAGCGACAATAACCTTAATTATGTCTGATATAATACGTTTACGAAAAAAATCGCGCGCAATAGGTTGTATTAAATAAGTTTTTTATTTTTTTCCTCATCGCAATACCTATAAAACATGCATGGGAAACTCGTCCCTATGACCGCGGCTGCTTACCTCACTAATCCCGCCTGACATACACATCTTCGTTACGGGACATTACTCCAAGTAAACTAAATTACAAAGGCACTGCGTCTGACCCTTTAGATTATTATCACTTTCCCTTGTGTCCCAAAAACTACTTATACTTTGGGAGTACATTGGCTACATGTAATTAAGCTTAAGGACTTACTCAACCTAAGAGTTCAAGTTCATCTTTGAAATGTCTAACATTCAATAACTTCTTGCCTTCACCCTCATAGGTTTTGTTGTGTCTAGATTATTATTATTATATATAAGAAATATATGTCTTTATCTTTCGTCCAAGCCGGTGAATCAACATGGCCCTACGCGGGGCGCCAGTGTGGTAATATAAGTGGTAGCCCCAAAATCTTTCCGAGCGAGGTATTATGGCCCGCCAGGCCGAAGCCCACGTGATTCATTTCAGCTGTCGTATATGTAGTGTCGGAATGAGAAATATTCGATAGCGTGATGCAGGATTATTGCGCTTATTGTGGGTACCGCCACTTTAACTATTCAGGCTTTACCTATTCTGAAAATTACTTGCCTAACAAAAATTTTTTTTTTATACATTATAATTTACGCTAATTTACCGATTATAAACAGAAATGCAAAAGTATTGATGAGTACTAGAGGTCGCCCCGTTTTTGAAATTTGACATTAATATGACATTAATATTTAAATCAAGGTAGAGTAGCCATAAAAAATAAAGTCTATTCGCAACTCAATCAGAAACTTTAATTTGGTTTAAAGGTCTCGTTAGCAGGCCTTTACTAAAAAAATCACAGACTTCGACATCAACAAAAGAGTATTTTATGTATGATAGTTGACCCAGCAAACGTTGTTTTACCGTATAAATAATTTAGGGGGATGAAAAATAGATGTTGGCTAATTCTCATAGATACCGGATAAGCACAAAAAAATTCATCAAAATCGGTCAAGCCGTTTCGGAGGAGTATGGCAACAAAAACTCTCCAAAAACAAAACAAGAGAATTTTATCATATCAAAATGTTGTAGCGTGCGTAGCATTTTATTTATAATAAATACGCAAAATTAAAGCATATTTTTAAATAATATTGGTATTCCACTCTCCTCCTCCATATCAAGTATAATTGGGAGAAATCGCATGTTTTTATATATACGTGTTTTTCGTAAAAAGGGGTACAAACACAAAGGAGTAAGAACTCCCCTGCCGTTAAATAACAAGAACAAGTGCACGTTACTTGATACGTTATATCAATTTTACATGCTACAGCTAAAATCTAGTGACATAAAGAGGCCTCCACGTGAAGTGGTCGGCCCTTGGCATAAATTTAGTGTCGGCGATTTTTAATATAACTCGTTTCAGATCAGTTCCGCTTGTTAACCTGACAATTACAGCTGCGCCCCGCTGTTACATGCCGTTTTGTTTTCATATTATTTCCCTGGAACGCTCAAGCGGAAAATATCGTTTTGCCCTTTCCGATATATCGAGATTTCTGTTTTGGTACTTTTTTTGTTATGTCTATTCCACTAGCATATAAATTGTAATATAAAAGCTAAGATCTTGGTAGCCTGAAAAACTTTAGTACTGTAAGAAACGTAATAAAACATTTTATGTAAGGCAACAGTACCTAGTGATATTTCAAAAGTACATAAATCATTAAAAGTAATTTGTGAGCAATAAGCGACGATGGAAAACTCGTACGGTTAAAAAAAAACATTTCAATGCTCCACACTCCTACGGACTCACTCAAAAGGTTATTAACAGAAACTTTATGTTGAGATAAAAGAAAAAGTCTTTTTCGCAAATGAAAAGGTTCGCCCTCTTAAAGGCATACACAACTAAAGCACCGTTTTTAACTAATATACGTAGCTAGAAATGTAAGCATACTTACGAATTTATTTTTATGTGTTCTAAGAAAAAACAAAAAGTATGTACGGCTTGTTTCATGAACAAAAAACTAAAGACACTTTTTCCCAAATGTGTGATTGAAAGTACGCTCTCACATAGCAGATGTGCGATCAAATGCAGACAACATAATCGGCAATGATCGTTGATCGTGTGATCATTTATAATATGCACGAACATATTTCAATCATTTGTTTGTCAACGAGTTTATCAAAGACGATCTTAGGTGATAATTGGAGATCAGAGGCGATATACAGGATCGTGCACGCTTGTGATCGTTTGTAAACGCCATTCCATGAGAGTAAAAAAAAATAGTAACATGCACGTGCGTGTAAATAATGCAGTCTCAGAAAATGGGTATTATTATGCAAAATTTGAAAAGGGCCCGAAAAAGATTGCACAAACAATGAGGGGAATATTTTCCAGTCTGTCACTAAGATTTGCTTCCCCCTTTCCATAACATGTTTATCTCTTTATATTCGTATTCCTAAAGATAATGGGCTCAAAGGTTGATGCTTGAGATGATTTTTAATATATAATATATCCTTGCCCGAATCTATAAAGCCTGTTTCTTCGCGGTGAATAAATTTGTTTGGATGTTTGGCAAAAAGCAGGGTAAGTAGTCGATTTACATTCCAAATGTGAGGATGGTTTTTGACGGGCAATACGCTTGATAGATAGTGATTACATTACGCCGGCACTCTAGATTTTTCTGTCGTGCGCGATATTCTATATTACGTAAGTGTTCTAGTCCATTATCCCTGTTAAAGTTTTTTTTGTAAATTTATCTGCAGCTTTATCTGCATGAAATCACGATATGTTGTAACTTAAATATAGGTGTCACAATATTTATATTCTGTATATTATTTAAATTAAAAAAAAGTTAAATACTTTTTAAATTAGTAAATCGAGTTATAAATTCAGAAGCATTTTGATTCATTAAGCACTCACTTCTTTATCTTATCTTAACTATAACTTCTAAGTGGCAAGTCCAAATTATTCCACTCTCATAAACTTAAGCTAAAAGCGTTAAAAGAACACGAATTAAGCAGCCAAAAATCCTTACGGAACTCAAAGCTCAAAAGTTTCGAGGCGCTAAAACTTTTTATTCCTACCTGCATAAATTGAGTCGCTTAAACCGCAAAGATATTTAATAATTTAAAAGGAACCCAAAGTTTTTTTTTTAAATATTGTCTTAAATCATTTAATTGTATCCAGTGAGAAGTACTAAAAATTACTTTGACAAAACATTTAAACAGTCATACATCATAAGCTAGGTTAATTTACACAATAATTAATTATAACACGGTGTAAGTTTTCTTAAGCATAAATTTAAGCAATAAAAATAATAACAAAGTTTATTGAAATTTATAATTGTATTTATTATTATATAATGAGGGAAATTTAAAGAGAGCCAGTTGACGGAGCTATGTCATTTAGTCGGAATATGTCAAATCCGACGTAACCCGACCACGATACACGATCAGTATCTGTTTCAACTTCTCTGATTGTACCTTGTTAGGTAATGTTAAATTATATATAGATTATAGAACTTATATTTGAAGTTTCGGCTCTCAATGACACAAGATGCAAGTTCAGCTTATTTCAATCATACTCAAAAACTGCCAGCTCTCGAAATTATAGTTTTTTTTTATTTATTTTATCGACTGCGGCAGTACAAACTCTACTATGTCAGCTGGTCATATGAAAAAGGCCGGTGTAAGTGTAATATTCCCACTTAATATTTAGCTTTGGTAACGAACAACCGGTAGAAGTGACAAACTGCACATGACCTATTTCTCGGCCCTCCACTAGTTTGACCTTAAAAGGGAAACCGTGAGCTCCAATTAAACCGCCTCTTATTAAACAACGATTTATAAATTCTTTAATTAGTAACTTGACTGCGTAGTCGACTTTTACCCTGCTAATGCCCTGTTTTTACTAAAACATTGTTGTTTTTTATACTAATTTTGGCTTTTGAACAACAAATTATAAAATATGTAATAGTTTTTCAATAAGGATAGATTTCTTTAAATAAGGAATACAAAATCATATATATTCACATTTTGACAGGTACATGTCAGCGCAATTTAGTTAAATTTACAATTGTAGCGGCGTATTCAGGTACAGTTTATCGTCGTGTTCCTTTTAGTGGTTATATCAATAATTTATTCCTCCAAAACCTCATCAATAAAAATTTATTGAGAGAATTTACGACTTCTGTACGTTGTTGATCGTCCATCTTGAGTCAACTGAAGAGCTTAGCTACTTAAGTATGTTTGGTCGTACACTTAAAATTTTGTTACCTAATTATCTACTTAATACGTGTAAACAAGACAGTTTTTATTATTAATAATAATATATCCTGTATAAGCCGAATGTAGTATAAAACATTTTTTTTTAATTAAGCACTTAATTAAATAAAAACAAAATTGTTTTATGTATCCCCACTATAAAGCATTTAGCGCATTGTATTGAAATTTTTAAGAATCTCCTGGAAATGTATTTTGGTGGCGAGGCTCCGAGGTGTACAAAGGTCAAAAGTGAGTATGCACGGCACGCCCGCCGCTTGGGACTGGCTTGTTGCAGCCGCATATTGCTTAAGCTTTAATGGCATAGCATGGATGCGATAAAACTAGACATTTTCCACGAAAACCGTATTTGAAAGTACTTGAAACTGTGTTCTATTGTTAGTCTGCTTCTTCCATTTCTATGTCACATTGTAATAGTGGCGTTTATTTGTTTTTTCTCAAAGCCCAAACCAAGTTTTTGACTTGTTTTTTAGCATAGACTTACTTCAAAGGAAGAAGACTTACATCAACTTTGCTCTGCTCCCTGCTTTTGGTTTTGGAAAAACATAATGTAAAAAATATTCGTATTTTAATGTGATTTATTAGTGTCACACGGGTGAAGCGACGTGCAAAAACTAGTTCGTGAATACTTCGAAGTAGAATTTCATGTATCGTGTTATGTTATAATATGAATATAAACTAAGTCTCACGTAATCTAAATTCAAAATTATGATAAAAAAAGAATCAAAACAAGAAAACTATGAAAGAAGCTCAAATTATTTTCGAAACCCATTAAATTAGGCGTCACTAAATCAGGTAATATTAAAATTGAATAAAGTTATTCGTGTACTTGTATCAGTAATCTAGATTAACATCTGTTTCCTATGAAATAATAAATTGCTCAAACGCGAGTTGATTTCGGTGTGCTTTAATCCTCGGTTTGGAAAGAGGGCAGATTTGACTTTGATAAATGTGTTGTCATTAGTGATTCTGTCACAGACGTCGGCTTTGCAGGCGCCTTGTAAGGAAATATTTGGAACTAATAAATAAATTTTATTATTAACTAAATGTTGTCTAGGATTTCTGTTTTGCGGGAAGACCGTAATTTTTTTTGCAGTATAGTGTTTTCCTTTCCCGGGATACAATGAAGGTATATTCTATCCAAGTTTCAGTAAATAAGTCGAGCAAATAAGCCATGAAGTGGTTACAGACGGACACACTTTCATAAATATTATAATTTTACTATAGTTCCTATATCCTCTATTGATTTGAGAAAAGGACGCATATTTATATATAAGTATAATCACAGACATCGAAGTCTTATTAATAGGGTCCCGTTTTTACCCTTTGGGTACGGAACCCTTAAAATTTTACCATATTATAAAAGAAATTTCAATTATATATTATAGCATTTAAAATAATTAAACTCATAAAAAGTAGGTCAAGATATAAACTATTGGTGCTTTTTTTAATAAAAAACCTTACATTAGCAGAGAGACCTATAAAATATTATTAAGAAATGGTAAATTTCTACATTATTGAGACTTTTTAACTAATACAAAGTGATAAATGTCCTAATCAACATAAATAAAACATTTTTTCTTTAAACTAGTTTAACACTTATAAACAATTGATGAGGTTTATTTTTGTTATAGTTTACTAATTTGTAAAGTTAGGAAAGTTGGACAGCAGTTGAACTTAAGGGCGTCTCTTTTAAAAACTTTTGTAAACTTTTCTTAAGTAAAATGAAGGAAAAATCTTATTTCATAAACATTATTTTCTAAATACTAAGCACTCAAGAAAATGTTTGAGTCAATAAGCGACAATCCTAAATACAAAGTACCGACATAACATTTGTAAGTGTCCTATAAGTATCAACACAATTTTAGTGATTCTAAATAATTATAATTATAGCTTTTGTTAATTTCACTACTCAAAATATAGGTTATAAATTAAAGTAGTAAGCTTGATGATAATGCTTAAAATATGCTTAAAATTTATATACACTTAATCGAAATCATGCACGAAAAATCTATATCAAAACTTTTTTACACGAATCGACATATAAAAAGGTTGTTTATGGGGACAAATATAATATCTTCATGTTTTATTACAATATCTATTGGGATCGAGACAAAACACGCTAGCTAGAATGGTAATAGAAATGATACGTTGCAATATTTTCCGGTATCCTTCATGTATATTTATGATGTTCCTTTCCACAACATATATGATAACAGCGCGATGGTTATAGAACCATTTTTGTTATACGTGCCCTCCGTATTTGAAGTTTAATTAAATTTGAAGCAAGGAAAATTGAGAATGCTATGTACGCTGGTGAGGTGTAGCGAAATCGTTTTATTTGCTGAGATACACGTACGGTTATTGTAAAGAATTTTTTAGTTTTTGATATAGTTGTCAATAGATGGCGATTCTGTGGCATGCTCGAGTGTGTCGTTAAGCTTGTAATTAATGTATAGGCTAATTAAAAAAGTAAAAGGCTAATTAATTCCACATGTCTCTATTTATCTTGGAATGAAAATCAAGATGTCCTTTTTAGCAAGTCAGAAAAAAATATTTCCAAGCATATAAAATATGTCATTGAATCTGCCAGATAAAGATACCACGTGTTAAAAATACGCCAATTAAGCATTCATATAAAGCACCCATGATTCAAAGATACAAATAAGCCTGTAACATTTAAAATATTTAAGCATCATATTTTCACAACTAAATTTAACGAATATTTTATGTCATACTCAACTAACAGCTTAAGCCCTTGCTGTATAAGATCTTTTAAAAAAAATTGTTCAGGGGATTATTTTTTGAATATATTTCTTTTTTTTACAACTTTAAATTGGATGTAGCGTCCTAACCATGTCGCATTCATCCACCATACGAATGCTACGAAGTTTTAAATACACCCATACTTAAAAACTGATAAATACATCAAACATACCTATTATCTTCTTAAGAGATTAAAGTACTGAACTTCCAAACACAACCTTTACAATTAGGAAGTATTTGACCGGGCTCAGTTACTAGCAATTACTAGCAGCTTAAGTCATCTGTTTCAGTCCGTCTAATGTAATAGCCTCATTATCTGGTGTTTAAATGCCGATGCTCCCAGCAAGGCTGTTAAGGAGCCACAAATACTTCGTTTAAAGGCGCCCGAGTCGCTAATGTTGTGTAAAGCGCTGGCATCGCCTGTAAGTAGCTATTTACACTGGCACACACGCAAACTATACATCAAACAGTCCTATTTGCATTAATATTGCTGATCAAAGGATTTCATGGGCTTTACCATTTTTTACAATGACACTTTACAAACATAAATGAGTGATGAAAATTAAAATCAGAAGTCACAGCGTTGGTGATTAATTTGTTAGGTTTTAGACACAATAATATGTTTTAACTTAAATGAGTGTAACTATATATTTGATAAATAAATAAAATTATAATAATTAGCAGCTAGCATCTATTTAAAGTAATTAAGCTAGGCTGTTTGTGTTGTTTTTTTTTCTTATTTTTATTAGCAAAAGTAATGATCAGAATCTTTTTTGGTACGGATTTAATTTGATCATTTCTTTAATAAGAGTTTTCAGCTTAATACGCGGTAAAACCACTTTATAGAGAGCCCTCGTGTGATAGCGATCAGATAAGAGAGCGGGCTCAAAAGCCACTATAAACACATAATAAACTCGGCGGAGAACGCTCCTAGATACCACTATTAGGTAGCAAATCTTCAATGTATACGTGATGGGAATACGCCATTGTAACTCCTTCGCGGCTAAATTTAGTTTTGTTTTCATCTGACGTTGATTTATCTCATAGGTTGAGGGTAACATCAAAATCTTATTCAATCTGTCTGATTATGAGCCATATATTGTATTTGAAAAACATATTTATACTAAGCAGTAGGTGATGTCTGAATGCTAAAATTCGTTTATCATGCGGGAGTCATGAAATTTTCGGAATAAAAGTGCTACTCGTATATGGCCTTGCCTGGGATTAAAAGTACTGTTTTGTTGAAAGTGTTGTATAGAGGTAACAGACAGAATAGACAGGCACAGACTTTTGCATTTATAATATTAGTATGGATATAAATATTAGTATGAAAGTATTCCAAACAGTTTGAAATTAAAATCATATGAAGGAAAACCCGAAGAACATAATTTTTGTAATGATATTTAGGAGGCGAGCAAGGACACTCGTGACATCCGAAGAGTCGCAAGTGCGGTGCCGGCCTTCACGAGCGCAAAGGGAATGGGAATAGGTACAAGGGTTTAGGGAGCATCATTAGCATTTGCTCCCGTGGTGCTTCCCCTTTAGTTCTTTGACTTTCGGTCATTGCAACTTTGTGCTGTCTCCCGCT
>JAOTAV010054380.1:0-15711 GCA_026546445.1 Cyclargus thomasi
GGCGGGATTCGAACCCGCGACCCCCGGCGTAAGCTACCAACGCGCTTACCAACTGAGCCACAGAGGTCGTCAAATTTACATACATTGTACAAGACTGGTGCCTGAGCTAGGCTAAGCCTGTGTTACAGGTCATCAGGCTCCTAACCCTCACAATTTTAATAAATGATCTGTGACTGTAATGTGTGTGTGTGAAATTTAATATTTCTAGAAGTGACATATAGAATACGATGGTAGTTTGCTTAAGTCCATCAATGTAATCTTTATTAATGCAGAGTTAAAATATCACAATAGAAAATAAGAAAGCAATAGATGTAAGAATGTTCACGATAGTTGCTACAGAGATTGGTCTGATATGTAAATTTTTACATTTTCCATCCCCGGCGCTGATTACTTTAGCAGTTAAGGTAAACTATAGTTTTTTCTCTCGCACGAAACCGAGGTTATGTAGGGCTCCCTTTGGAACCGTTCTCATTTAAGATTACCCCGTCTATTGTAGTATCTGGTACGCTTATAGCACTTAGGTTCTTAGTTGTTACGTACTTTCATTTTATGTTTATCACTTTAGCGTTGATAATGTAGGAATTACGTCCATATTCAAATGTTACGTATCCCCGACAATTTGGTAGCAGTTTACTAAATGTTTGCTCGAAGCCTTTTTGGCTCGGATGAAATTAGTTTTCCTAAATTATTATCAACAGTAAGTTTTCATAGCACATTTTTTTTAAATTTTAATTAAAGAATTAATGAACGCGAAACATAATAATATGACATTCACACCTAAAGCCTGTCTACAAATCTTAACAAGTACGTACAATCTGTAACGCTCGTGAAGTATCGGAAGACGTCCTAATTTCAATTGGAACGACCTGCAAACTTTTAAGAAGTGTAACTGTTCTGATATTGCCAGGGTCCATGTGCGACTATAGTTGCTCCCCATGGGTAATTCAGTCAAGTTCTCATGTTGATCTCTGTTCTCGGTTGCTTGTTTGCGCCCTAATTTTATAAAAAAAAAAAACAAGATGGCGCCCGCGACTCCGGCATCAAAATTCATTTATCGTATTCATTCGTGTATTATTCGGAACGAAAAGTCTTGAAAGATCTTGTGTCCTTCCCCAGGACTTGTACTAGATACTCGTATGTGAAGAGGTAACAGACATTTAGACCAGACAGACCGACAAACAGACGGACACAGTTTCGCATTTATAATATTAGTATGAAATTGAACCATTTCCACATTGAAATCGAGTAGAAAAGGAATTAATTACGGACGCTAAATATTGACCGTCGCGATTCTTCCGGACACAGACGCTATCGATCCGGACAAAAATATCTCAGTCGTGTTGCTCAATTAGAGTGACATGGATTGTTCGGGCGGGCCCGGAATAACTGCAGATCAATGATACAGTCTCCCGGCTATTTGCAGATGCGGAATTGAGATTATAATTCATTTAAAGTTTTAAACTTGAACTCTAGCTAATTTGATGCCTATATAGTTTGATTGTTGTAAGCGCTCTCCACATCGATAGCCGCTGATGGTGTCTGCGGCAGAAGCCGGCGGCCTATGTGGATAGAAGCGTTTCAACTGTACGCAACCGCGCGTGTCGTTGACACATGTCGGTGTCATAAACCGGCCTATATGGAATAAAACTTGTCGGCGACACGCGCCGCCAAACGTCGGCGGTGTTGTGTAGTGTGCCTTTGAATTATATCATTTAAGGACTAGCTTTTACCCGCAACCCGCAACTTTTACCTGCGTAGAATTAGGAAATTCACAATATCCTACAGAAGCATTCGATCGGAACAAAAACTATTTTATTATGTTAGTCAGCTAATATATTATCGGTATACAAAATATTAATGTTTTGTTTTTTCCATTTAATTTTTTCTTTCCAAAAAATTTTTTTTCCATTCCAAAAAAGCAACCTAATTAAAGTATATTACTGTTTTCTTAATTAATTTTACTCGCAAAGTACTGTTGTGTGTAGGGTGATGTAAATAAATATAAAATTTCAATTGAATATTCTGAACACATATGTGATCCAATGGACGCCGCAAAACCACTTTTTTGTCAGCAAATTATCGCTCATTGTTTGCAAGTTGGTTGTAAAATCACGTACCCATAAAATGAGGCGTGCTATATTAATTAACATTATTAAACTAACCACCATTAATGTGGTTATTTCAGATTCTAACACAAAAAAATTGGGACATTTTCGTAACATTCGGGTGAGGAGGCGAAAGCGTTCTGTCGTTGTAATTGTGTGTATTGAAATATAATGTGGCGTTTTATGAAAGCCTTAATATACGTTCTCTGGCAGCTACATTACACGCCGATATCATCTTACCTAATAGCGGCATAAACAAGATACGCTAAGAGTCTTTGTCATTCGAAAATATACTCAATTTTCTAAAGTGACGTCTTACGAGATGTGTACAACGCAAAGGAAATGCTCCGAAGTCGTACTTGACGAAAGCTTTTTCTCTACGTTTTTGCTCTATCATTATTATCGTTCACATAGCAATTTATAAATATTATTTTAGTTCATTATTGCTTTTACCTCTTTTGTAACGACTAGGTTTGTCACGCGGCTTGTCTCGCGTTAAAAACCTTCATCCCCTATTTTATTCCCTTGATATATCACAATGTCAGTCACCTTTGAGTTTATATATTAAGACCTTTCCTTTCGACCTTTAAAATATTTTTAGCTTAACAAAAGTTATTAAAACGTAAAATCAAAGTTGCATACGAATATGAAAAAGAAACAAAGATTCTCGGACACAACACTTAAGACACTTAATTGATTTTCCTTTGATCCGAACGAGCCACACTTTTTTTTTTTGACGAGTTTATTTTCGACGTAGAAGTCGCTAAATACGTAACTCTTATAAAGTTACAAAGCGTTCCGTCTTGGTTTATGAAGGACCATTAGAGACCATAGCTATAAACGTATTCTATATATAGCTATAACTATTAGCTCAAATCTTTGTATTATGTTGTATTCTAAACATTCTCCTTACCGTTTTGTCTTATATTTCACAAAATACATATACTTTTAGAACTCATTTTTGTATCGAAAGCTTTTCTGGATAGACGTTTAAAGTTTGAACAAAGTATTCACGTATACGTATACGAACTACGCTTCGGGCTATTTGGATTTCCAAACTCCCATTATGCGTTTACCAAATGCGCATCTGATATCCATACATTCCGGCGCTTAATTGACTTACATTACCACCACCTAGGCTAGGGTTAGGTCTCACCTTCATTTTACGAGAAATTCGTATCGCTTTTTATGTACAAGCGAACTGGCTACACCATAAAAATCTACTACACATGCGTAACAGCGAGGTTTAATATGAATATAATCTAATCATCTCAAAATATAATCTCTAGTCTGGTAACCCTATGCTGCGAAGTGCTATTTCACTGTCACGAGGAAGGAAGACGATATCGCATAATATATTATCACGCTGCTGATTGGCTTCTGCTTGGGAAACGGCCGGTACATAAATAATACGTTCGTACATGTATATGGGCACTCGGAGGATCTCACCGGAGACGATAATTGCATCGTCCGTCGTGCCGGTTTTATTCGGTGCCGTCCGGTTCGCGATGGTTTATACCAGTTTATACCGGCCGAAGCTGGCCCGGAGCGGTTCGATGGGTGGATCCGCGTGGCTGCGCATCGGATTGACGTGTAATTTGTGACCGCAATGTTCTATTTATGTTTGGGGAGGATTATGTTTCGTAAGAAATTTATCTCTAGTGACGTTTCTGGATGGCAGAAAAATTGCCTTACATCGTAGGTGTGCTCGGTAGCGCCCATTTAAAATGGCATTACCCTTTGTGAATTTAACGGTAGGTTTAAATTTTTTCCTAATGTCGATTTAATTGGCATCAAAATCGGTGGATTTACCTGTCCATTATGCAATGATTATGTTCTGGGCCATTACAGCGGTTATTATGTCCACAACTAAACAGTATTTAATGCTAATTACGCGATAATACACATAATTATCTGGTAAGATGTCTGCAAACAGGATGACAGCGATGCCACCCAATTATCACTGTGTAATTTACATTTTACACATCCACTGTGGACTAAGTCAATATACATTTGGATATTGCACTCCGTGGAGTGTACTGTGTTAACAGGACCTGTTTGTGTAAATATTGAACGAAATCTTAATTATATAACACAAAAAGGTGACTGACTGGCTGACTAATATGGTGAACTCTACTACTAGAACGAATTGGACTTAAATTTGGCATGCAGGTAGATGCTAAACATTCTGATATATTCTACTTCCGAGAAGAGAAAATGGGGATGAAACGTTTGCACAATACTTCTTTAAGCGAGCAAAGTTGTTGGCAAATTCTAGTATAGTATAACTTCACATACCTCGACCGAATTACCTAGGTCTACCTACTGAGCTATGGTTATATACCATAGTTAGCTTATAAGCTCACACGAATCACGGCATACCGCAAGTATATTTGGGTAACATAATTTTATTGAATGTGTGGGGAAGAAAATAGGTTTCTATTAATAGAATTTCTTCGTGGTAAGGTTATGAGAGAGTAACACCCACAATGTGATAGGAATTGATTATAATATTATTATTACAAAATATTTAAATAAATTTGGAATTATTTGGATTATTTTCAGAATTATTTGGAGACTAAGTACATTGTTTTTAAATATTTCTGTAAATTTTACCACTATTTTTTATACGTCCGAGAGGGCGGGCAACGTCTGGTAGTAAAAAGAGCTATGAAAATGACTATAAGGTTTTCTGTTACCATTTGATTTTTTACGACGAAACAAATAAATCCTTTGTTTCTTACCGGGTCGTAAAGAAATACGTTCAGAATTTACATAGCAAAACGGCAGCGTATCGAAAACGGAAACAGTGTTTAAAATACTCAAACTCATATAAATAAAGCTGGAGGGGACCGGGGAGCTTTGAGCTATATTGTTTCCAGCTGCCTGTGAAACTTGAACGTTCTAACTCCTTTATAAAACTGCAGTGAGTGTGACTTTTAAATAAGATCCCATTACATGGTGATATTTTCCAAGAAAGCGCCCTCTAGTGCGGCTCCAAACGATTTCATATGCAAATCAAAGGGGAGGTCGGGCTCTGTTCTTCAGGTGTTTGCGAATTTAAAAGGGGCGTTGATAAACGCGATTCGCCCGCTTTTAATGAAATCTCTTGCGGATTTCATTCGAATTCGGAATCTGGATACAGTATTGAATTACGGATTGAGGTTTTGAGTTGTTATGCAATAGCTAATATGCACTTAACTTGTACTTGCAAAAAAGTGTTTTAAAAAGGATTTTCATACTAGATGTATATCCAGTATATTATTTTATAGACCTGAAAGATGTAATCTAATATTTTGTATGCAGTATCATTCCGTTCAATGAGATAAAATAAGTACTTTTTTAATAAACTATTTATTACCTGAGGGTTTTAGAGTTTCGAACAAGAGTGATGATTTTTGTACCAAATAAATAAATGGGATACGAAATAAATCGTATCGAATGTAAGTAAAACATAGAGGATCATGAGGAAATATTGTAAAACTTGTGGACAGTTGTTCGTATCACGACGCTCCCGGCGGGCGTGACAACGGAATAAGCATTAGCCAAACAAAAAGTTTGATAACGTATACAAGTAGCACGTACGACGTAAGCCACGAAAACGGCGTTTTCATATCCGTATTTAAACACAATTGATCGCTAGTTATTCTTCAGCGCTTCTGATTGGCTTACGGAGACACTACGGACAGACATCGAAGTCTTAGTAGTAGGGTACCGTTTATACAATTTGGGTACGGAACCCCAAAAACAAAATATTGCTTGCCGAGTGGCAAATATATAAAATACACGCGCAAAATTTCAGAGGGACAGTTAAATATTGTGTTGTTTCTTGTAATTTGTCTTCGTTAATTAATATAGGACTCAGTGATTCATGGTAGTATTTGCGGATTACGAATTAGTAGATAAAAAATCCCTATAGAATATAACAAGCATAAGTATCATTATTATATTTTAGCCAAATGAAGTTAGCTCAAGACGCACTTCATTCATATATTTTACATGTGTGTCAATGACACCTGCGAGTACATATTGCCGACATGCTTCTGTCTACATATGCCGCCGGCTTGTGTCGCTAACATTTCTGATTACGATCTTATGTCGTAACAATTTTTTTTCTTATGTCGTAACACTTTTTTTTTTCGTAAAATATGTCGTTAGGTACGGAAAGCCTTATCACACGTGTACGTGGCCAAACGGTAAGTTTCTCGAAAAAGAGTCCTCACTCCTGTCCCCAAGTGTTTGTTTGAGAGTTAACCCTTGCGTATCGAGTTCGGATACAATAAATATTATCAGACTCTGGGTCCTTTGAGCCCCGACACCTTTACACTCCATAAAGTGGATGCCGGCAATCTATTTCGGTGATTCCTGAAACGCTCGCAGGTTAATTGGGTATTAATTACCCATAGGCAGTCCTTTCAATGTCGAATAGTTTGTTTATATGTGAAATTCGTATTTGTTCGTCTTTCTAGGACAAATAAATACAACAAAAGATTACAGTAAGCATAATTTCGGATAAAAATTATTAGAGCTGAAGTTTCCTAAGTCTAGATTAAATAACCAGACGCTCATTGGGCGATCATTTCTCAACATAATCTAAGCATAGATTATTTTTATTCGTCCGAGATTTCAAGTGCTTCTTTCAGGTCTGAAAAGAGGTCATGGAGCAGTTATAAAATAAATCGGCAAAATTTATTTTACCATCGATATATTCAATTCTAACTCGTGGCAGTGAATGAGTGCTAATGGTGTAATGGTATATTAGCTGTAATATCGGGCCCTGACTTCCGGCGGGCAAAAATCCACCGGCCGCTGAATCGGAGCTCACGAAGCCGGATGTCTGTGATTGAGTTAGTGCCAGTACTCGCTGACACTCGATTGAGGCTACGAAAAGCGCGGGAGCGGGTGGAAGTAGGAGTTTTCATCGGATCTGAGATGGGATGTGCTGAATTCTTAAAAATAGCTTCACTGAAATTATTAGGCTGAATCAGCTCGTTTGAGCGTCCGTGGCCTAATGGGTAAGAAGTCCGTTGGTTCGCACTCGAAAGGCTGCAGGTTCGAACCCCGGTGGATGCGTGTACCAATGAGATATTTTCCGATCTCAAGTACATGATACGGATGCTCATTGCCGAGGAAGAGCCATGCTTTGGCACGAATGGGCTGGCTCGATCGGAGTGATACCACGGTCTCACAGAAAGCTGGCGTGAAACGTCTTTGTACTGTGTTTCGTTGAGTGAGTGAGTTTACCGGTGTCCCAACTTCCCTAATCCCCCTACCCCTATTCCCATTCCTTATTCCCTCATAAAGTCTGCCAACACACTTGCAACTCTTCGGATGTCGCGAGTTTTCATGGGCGACGGCAGTTGCTTTCCATCAGGTAATCCGTCTGCTCGCTTGCTCCCTAAATATCATTAAAAAAGATCTGAGATGTGACGTGCTGAATTCTTAAAAATAGCTTCACCGAAAATTTTATGATAAATAAGCCCCTTTTCATATGAGAACACACGCACGGCGATGGTGTTTATATGCACACGGTCGGCATGCCGTGCAAATAGTATTGTATAAGCAACTATGAGAGTTTTCATAACGCGACGATCGTGTGCAAGCGAAAAGGGCTGAAAATAAATTATTATCACGGAAATGAAAATATGCGGACGCAATCGAAAGTATGATGAAAGTTTTTTGTGGCTTACTTCATGGCCTAAATACCAAGAGTCCTTAAAGGACACATAATCAATGTGATGAATAGACGAGAAATAAATTGCGAGTAAGCGAATGTAGCTTCCCTGCCAGCTCATGCCAGCCAAAAGTTGTTTGTAGCATAATCTCTTATCTGGAGCTTAGGATCTAATGAAAAATATATTACTTGAAAGTCAAAACTATTGTTAATTACACTTAATTTACCTACCTAGAGTAATAAAGTTCGACTTCTATATCATTCCTACATGAAATTTTACCAAATCGATTTTGTGTAATATAAAAACAGAAACAGAATTAAAGTGTATCGTGAATTACTTTAAAAACCTTTTTGTAAATTTTTTATCATTAAAGATAAAATCATAGCAAACTTGCCATTAATTAGTTGTGATTTCATGTAATAAACTATGTTATGTAGACACAAACTTGTTTGTTGCATCAGCAAATAAGTCAATATTTGCCCTCAGTGATGAATGCTCGAGTAATCTTGCCGACAGAATAATTAAAAGCCCTTCCTGACAGGCTAAATAATGGATACGATTAGCTTTGAAATTCGATAATAAGATAACCACTTCTAAATGCATTAGAAATTGTATAGACTTATAGGAAAATGCAT
The DNA here is from genome assembly GCA_026546445.1 of Cyclargus thomasi. Taxonomy (NCBI): domain Eukaryota; kingdom Metazoa; phylum Arthropoda; class Insecta; order Lepidoptera; family Lycaenidae; genus Cyclargus; species Cyclargus thomasi. The sequence goes on from JAOTAV010054380.1 coordinate 8,416, forward strand.
GATGTTTTTATCTACGCACGTCTCAAAAATGTACGTAAGTGTGTTAGAAGAAAACTGTTAAGCAAAAAAAGTTTGCCTTTGCCCAGCAGTGGGAAAACATTAAAAAATAAAAGCAAAATTCGTAAAGGCATTTCACACAATACACTATTTGATGTTTGAATCAAAATATCCACTTAATCTTCAAACTATTGAAGTCGGTATTAGCAAACATAAGTATTTGTTGTAGATCAAGATTTCATTAATTTAGTAGAATTTTTAAAAAGTCAATAAATACAGTATGATAATTAATTATTAAACTTTTTTCGTGTCTGGAAGTCGGCTTTCAATTTTATGCTGAAAATTTTTCTGTATCTACAGAAAAAATTTACCTCTATGTAGATGTCTACCATAATTATGAACTCATTTTGGATTTACAATATACCGAATATAATAGCATTACCAGAGCCGTTGAAACCAGCTATAAAAGCGTAAACCTAAGAAATTATTAAATCGGGTCACTGTTATTCATTCCATTGCGATTTTAGTGTGTGTAGTTTTGTACTGTGTTTAGTGCTTGTAACGTAAGTGAATGATGGTTGCGTAAAAATTGACTGAATAAAATACAATAACAAAACTAAAGAGCAGTTAATGTGTACCACCAACTCGTTGACGCCGTATCAAATAATGTTTTTGCAAATTTTGGATCCGATTGGACCACGCATTATCCCATACTAACTTTAACCCCCCTTTTCACCCACTTAGGGGACAAAATACAAAAAATCCCTTCTTATTAGTTACATTCGACATACGAAAAACACTTCCCCCAAATTTCTTGAATCTGCAAACAGTGGTTTAGGCTGTACGGTGATTCCTAAAAACATATAATTCAGGACAAAGGATTTTATATAATGATATAGATTATTATCTCTGGACTGTTTCAAGTGTGCTCCATACGAAATGCGCCAATTCATTTATTTCATAACCATGTAATTGAATTATGAGGAATGGACGCTCTTTTTTTCAAAATTCACAAACTCATCTGAATCGAAAACGAGATTATAAGTAAATGTATATGTTTGTTAAAAATCAACGTTTATTCTGATTGTGTTTGTTTTATTTGGAGCGATGTTTTTACGTCATATGAAATACATATATCGACCCTCAAAGCTAAAAGGGTGGCCTAGATTCTGGGCAACTAGAACACTTGAGCGTCATTATCTAGAACCTTTAAGATATCATAGGTAAATAATCAGACATATTCTAGCTGACCGTGTTCCCTTCATTAGCGTATTAAAAATAGATCTTGGCCTACTCAATATGCTGATAAAATTTCATGAGAATCGGTCGAGACGTTTCGAAGAAATACCGGGACGAACATTGTTACACGAGAATTTCATATTTAAAATTTTTCGGTCCTTGACGATTGTTACATTTAATCGATTTTCATAATAGACCGAGAGCTACTGGGAGGCAGATTTACAAATGAGTTACAAGCTTGTGTGCATGTCTTTGTTACTAAATTCCTCCCAAACGAGTGAACCGATTTTGATGTTTTTTTTTGCAAATTGTAGGTATTCAAAGAGATTTGAAATTGATTTAGATTCACAAACCAATTCCGGTACATTTCATGTACAATATACATAATACTATTAATATCATAATTATACGTGAAAGTTTACTTGTTTGGATTATGCGTCAATCACTTAAAATATAGGACTTATTTAGATTAAATGCTCACGTCGGATTCTATAAATTCCGGACAGGAAACGCCGCGGGTAAATTCTAGTGATGCAGAAAACGGACATAACATGCAACTATTGCCAAAAATTTCATTCATTCATTAGCATGACTGTGAAAGTACTAGGTATAATATGATCTCATCCTATGTACGAATATCATATATACATTTCAGTTTTGTTAAATAATTGTAAATTTTCAAAATGTATAAAGTATAGAAGGAACCGGACTGAGTGACATTTATATATTTTTACACAAATAATTATATATTTCAAGACACCAAAACAGCAGATTTGTTACTGTAATGAAAATTGAAGTAAATTTTTTATGTCATTTTTGACATCTAGCCACGCTCAAATGAACCTTCGCTGGCAATAATGAATTTTCATTAACGGCAGATGAAGAAGTATTGTTAGGATCAATGTGAAGTTTGTTTCTCATTCGTGAATCTGCCGCCCAGTAGGTCTCAGTCTATATAGTATTATGGATATAATATGATAGCATGTGGCATGCAATAAACTGACGGTTTTAGGAGCTGGCACTCCATTATTGTGCATTACGTATTAATGCTTCGGAGGCTGCTCAGTGCTCGCATGCGGGTAGTAATATATTGCCATGGCTGGGTTACCAGGTAATAAAATTAAAACATACTGCCGGCAAATCGTACGTCTAAAACGGAATAGCCCGACGCGGCTTTGTCGAATGTTATAAAACAGATGTGTGTGTGTAATTATTTAAAACATTAGGGGATTTTGTATTTTGTTGGGCTATAGGTAGACCGGACCCACCTTCGCAAATTGCAAAGCCGGGAATAAAAAACATACAGTGATTTGAAATTATAAATAATGTTTCTCAACTTAATTGTAATGTTTAACTAGATACGTAGTGAATGCAATTATTTACAAAAAATCGCTGTCCACGAGACATTTTTTGTCTGGTGAACTATATGCTTAGGAAAAAATTACTCGCTCGACGTTAATGAATGAAAATCGTTATATTATAATACATATTTTTTTGGGTAATATGTGTAACGTTTTTACATTAGATGTTGAACTTACCCTGCTGGCCCATGTACAACCAGAGAAATTAAAACAGATACGGATCGCAGATCTTAGTTATTACATGCAATTGACATATTCTGACCAAGTGACGCAGGTCCGTCAACTGGCTCTTTTTTTTCCCCTGTTAACTATACAAGCCTTGTTTATACATATAATTAAACATTAAAATTGGAGTGTCTGTACATTAAATATTCTTACAAAATAATTAATGCGGGGGTGCTAAGGAACAGTATAAGAACACATATCGACAAAAAAAGTTGTCCGTTTGTCTGTTTGTACACGCTAATCTCAGAAACTACTGGACGGATTTCAATAAGTCTTTTTTGTTTATTAGCTATTAAGTCTGGGCAGCATATAGGATTTATCGCGGTAAAATTTACGGTTCTTGCGTGATATACAAATTTTTGAGCAACGAAGTTGTGGGCACCAACTAGTTATGTAATATAACCTATCTGTCATATAGATATTTCTTTACAATTACGATGGATTTAAATAATTATTGTCGAATTTCGACCACAGGGCGACCTCAAGTATATTTGCATCTACGATATAAGTACAACAAGAAAACAGATTTCGCACAGATTCTACGAAACGTTTACGATGTCAGATAAAAAGTAGCTCCCGGAAAGGATTAAATACGCGGTTAGCCTAACGACGCAGCTGTTCCTTTGCCAAATTTCGATCTAATTATGCCGGTCTATGTGGAATATCACACGTTTCTATTTTAAAAGATGAATCGCCAGTTACACCCTTTCCGTCGTTATACGAAATGACTTGCAGCTACCGAGATAATCGGAGCTGGCTGTAAAAGTATCTGTTACGTGGCGGCTGGTAATAGTGACGTGGAAATGGGGCAGGCGGGAGTGACCTAATTGAAGTTGTAAAAGTCGAAGATTCTAAAGATGTTGGGTTTCTATAACCATAGTGACAATGGATATTGAGAGTCCGTTTCAAAACTTTCTCATAAGTATGGATAACCAATACTCATCGGAAAGTTGTGAAACGGAACGGTGTTTTTGACAAATGGAGTATTGAGAACCGGTCAAGTAAGTCGTGGATAGGTTATTCGACTTTTTTCAGTAAGTGGTAAAAGGGCCCCAATATGTTTTGAATGATACAATTTAGCAATACAGATTAGATAGACTGGCAGAAGAAAAATATTTATCTATGTAGAGACTACAAGACTGAAGAAAAGTCGCCCAAATGCGAGATGGACTTGCGCACGTAGAGTACCTATCCTCTCTTTGGGTGTGTTACGGAACGTAAGCGCACCAAAATTTAAAATCAGCAATTTTAGTTATCACTTTCAAAATCCGTTCTTTCCATTTTGAAAATACAATATTTGTCTAAAACGGCGTTTCGACTTTAAATCCATTCGTCTTATCGGATGTATGTGCAGTGCGCATGCGCGCGCTCGAAGCAGCCTCTCCGTTTCATATGTAAATCGGATTCTTTGCGGTCGGTCTGCGAGCGGGGCCGCAGTAAACAATGATATTCCCCACCTCATAAAGCTCAACGTGGAAAAATCGCGGAGTAAACCGACATTCCGTATCCTATATCTTGTTTTCATATTTAAATGGGATGTTATGTGTGCGTACACTTTTAGCTCCCGATGGTCCAATGGTGATCTGCAGGTTCCGAGTAGAGGCATAGAGTTTGTGTTACCGGTAGTAGATGTGTTTCTTTATTATTTTACAATAATAGTAATAATAACTCTTTATTGTACACCAAAATAAAATACATGCAAATGATACAACAAAAACTGTAACTAATTAATGATATACAAAAGGCGAACTTATTGCTACCAAGCAATCTCTACTATTTAGAGGGCAAACGAGCAGACGGACTACCTGATGGAAAGCAACTGCCGTCGCCCATGGTCGTCGCAAGTTCGTTGCCGGCCTTTATGAGGGAATAGGGAATGGGAAAAGGGATAGGGGGATTAGGGGAGTTCGGCACGTGTCTAGTATTTACCATTAACAATGTCAGATCCCTCAGGTACCAATTAGCATAACTCCAGGGCTCTATTCCACTCGCTAAAGACACTGCTATTAGTTTTCCCGTTTTATCTTAAAGTTATGTGTAGCCTTAAACTACTACGAAAATACGCTAATAGTCAGAAAAACGATACTTGCAAGTTTCCCGTCCTAACATCCATAGCGATAGTTTTAGATCGAATTCTGCAGTAATTTTACAAATAAAGTGATCTGTTCTCAAATGCGAAGTCGGTTCCAAGTTCGGCTATTGAGGCGCATCCTTTCCCGGTGCGAATTGCATGCCAATCGAATTTAGATGCATGTGGGTTTGTGGATCGCAGGAGTGCCGTCGGGGGGGTTATTAGTTTAGTTGCGTTGATCGTTTTTTTTTCATAGATCTTGCGAAATTTTTTGATAGAACGGCCGTGGAATAGCTATGATTCGGCACGTAGGGGCCGGCTCGGCTGGATAAATATCCCGTCGTTACAGACGAATAGCGTGATACAATGTGGCGCTGTGCTTCGTCCTGGAGCTTACCTACTGGAGGCGCCACTCCCGGCACCTCATTCTACTTCCGTTTCCTATTCCCGTAGTCTGCTCCTTTGTTAAACCGCCGACGGCAGTTGCTTTCCATCAGGTGGCCGGTGATCTGCCTGCTCGATTGCCCCCATATTTACATTATCACAAGTTTAACTCACTTAAGATGGGTATCGCTAATAACTGTTATGAGAAATTAGGAGGCTAATCGATAAATATAGCATCGGTATGAATAAATCGTTTGTTTTAATGTCCACACCATTCCCCCCCAAGTAGGTCACGACCTAGATAACGTCAATATTAGATATTAGATATTACAAAAACGGGACAATTATCGTGTTTTGAGCGGGGTGTGGTGTTCCTTATTGGAGTGAATGAACTTATGTGGTTGTATGTTATTGATGCTATGTTAGCCGCACTTAGATATAGCCTTACACTGCAAATACTAAAGTGTGTCTGTCCGTTACATCTTCACACCCGAACCTTTTTTTGCTGAAGTTGGGTATAGAGATACTTTTGAGTCCCGGGGCAAGATATGGGATATTTTCTATTCCGGAATAACGTATGGTTCCTGCGCGATAAAAGGAATTATTATATAATATGTGAAGGCAAACGTGGCATCAAACATTTAGAGAAGTCTTAGAGCCTGTTTCACCGTTTATGTCTGGTTTACACGTGTTTAGTAGATTTTTTTAAATGATATTAAGGGGGCAAACGAGCAGGCGAGTTACCTGATGGAAAGCAACTGGCCTCGCCCATGGACACTCGTGACATCCGAAGAGTCGCAAGTGCGTTGCCGGCCTCTATGAGGGAATAGGGAAGTCGGGCCACCAGTAAACTCACTTACTGAACGAAACACAGCACAACGCCGTTTCACGCGTTTTCTGTGAGGCCGTGGTATCACTCCGGTCGAGCTGGTCCATTGTGCCGAAGCATGGCTCTCCCACGTCAGTTGAGATCGGAAAATGTCTCACTGGTAAACGCCTCCACCGGGGTTCGAACCTGCACCCTCTTGGGTGCGAACCAAAGGTCTTTCCCATTAGGCCACGGACGCTCTACATAAGTAGTTAACTAATTTTTAACTTCTACTAGAGAAAACATCTAATGCAAATAAACAACCCCAACGTTGCTGTGGGCACAGAATAGTAAAGTCTAGACTGTGTGACGATATAGGTTTAGTCCATCATAAACCTACCGTATCGCTATTGATTCCAAACAACATGGTACATTTATCATACACATCGGGTAACGGACATAAAGATGGAAAGTCGATTGCATCGTAATAATAAATTGCTTTGGGACGGACTCGATTGATGGCCACTTTCGCCGTCTGAACAATTTACAGCTGAAATCTACTTGTTATTTATATATCTACTTGTTATTTTATATATAGATATCAGGTACATCATACCTGATAACTATATATAAAATAACAAGTCCTGACTGATTGACTGATTCATCATCGCCGAGCAAAACTTGTTACAACTGCAGCCATGAAGTTTTGTGAGTAGGATTATTTTATTGAGTAGACACCCGCTTAGAAAGGAATTTGAAGTTAAAGAAATGAAATTTTATTTCTGAGGTACTGATGTAAAATAAATTTAGCATTTTTTTTAATTCTACGCGGATAAAAAGCGGGTTAAAGTTTCTATTAATTTTTCTACGAAAGTTCGACATTTCTTAAGTTAGAGAGCGAAAGAAGCCGCGGGAAAAAGCTAGTAGACAATATATTCCCTATGTTGGTGGCGTAATAAGTACGTGTCTAAGCGTTTTATACAATTTTACTTCCAGAGGGTGAAATAGGGTTAGAAAGTTTGTATGAAAATACTTCTTAATGCTGAACCGATTTTGCGTAAATTTGGTAAGGAGATACTTTGAATCCCGGGGAGGCACATAACGTCGCAGAAGTTCTAATTACTACACTGTTGCCCATAGTAAATTTACTAAATTTGTGTAGGAAGTTTTTACGCACCACATTTTTAGAAATGTGAAACTCAGTCATGCAA
>JAOTAV010054391.1:0-15710 GCA_026546445.1 Cyclargus thomasi
AGCCAAATCTGTTCTGCCGTTCTTGAGTTATAAGTGGTGTAACTAACACGACTTTCTTTTATATATATAGATTAATAACTATTTCTCCATTAAGTCTCGGAAAAACAGCAGGAGCCACATAACTACCGAGTGAACGTTAACCGATTCATAACTAACAAAACAATATGGGCATGTTTCACCGCTTACTGATAAAGTTTCTGTTAGGCTATCTACAACTTTTTTGACAGAATCTCTATACAACATTTGACAAAATATAAAGTTATTTAATATGATTATTTTACTTTTACTCAGTATATTTATAGAATTAATATAATAATATAAATAAATAATAATACAGAATAATATCTATGGACGCTTCACACCACGTCAGTTTGGCCCCGTGTTAAGTACCCGAGGGACTTGTGGTACGGGTACCAGATAACGGAATTATATTTAATACTTTTATACCATACACATATTTAAATATTTTTTTTTAATTTACAGACAACGACTTTTTTTTGTTCCGTAGGCGGGATTTGAACCCGCGACTCCCGGCTTAAGCTACCAACGCGCGTACCAACTGAGGTACAGATGTCGTCAAATATAGGTAACACATGCACAGTGCCCTTAGGTACGCTTAAATTTGTTACCTCTGTATATTCTTTACCCGGGCGGAGCCACGAGCCAATTTCCTACCTTAAATTGTGTTTGGATGAATACGCGTCAACTTAGTACATACACAATTGATATAACAAAGCAGTAACCCTTATGGTTCACACATTAATCAGAACCGAATGGGATAAACACGGCGAAAGAAACGAATATTAAGGAAATCTATCTAATATGAAATGTCATAGAAGCACGCAAATTTGCCCGCAAATTCTTTCGATTAGTTCGATATCAAATTCAAAGAGAAAATGTCATCGATAAATGTGCGTTTACGGAATTAGTACGGTTTAAGTATTTTGAAAATTCAGTTTGATGGTGAATTATGTCATATCGACAGGCGTTTGGCACTCGTCACTCTATGTTGTTGTGCAGTTCGAGGCGTGTTTACGGCCGTATTTAGATATGGAAACAAAGTTTTCGAACGCGACCTACGGACGCGGCTTGCAGCCCCTAGAGACACGTTCGCGACTTACGTCTAATAGTTTGCTCGCCTCAATGTACTATTATTATCTAGATGCCTATAAGTCAGGGCAGGCCAAATTGTAAGTTTGTTTGAAATCGACATACTGGTTCCTTTTGTATATTATGCTACATATGCGACCCAAATGACAAATTAAATTTATATTTCCCTCTTCCCATCGAATCAAATACATTTCTATCGTACGGGAGGTGGATATTCGTTTATTTTCGGATATTAGATGTATTGTTACACATTTTGTAGCCCATAAAATATATAGTAGGTATTTAAATAACCAGAAATACAATGAAATAAGCAATTTAAGTTACGGCAAAATGATGTGGAGCGTTGGCGCACTGTTAGTCAAAAATAACACGTTCAGAAAAACAACATAATAATACAATATTAAGATTTAAATATATGCAAAGTAAGTAACTAAAATTGTAATTTGCTTCCAATCGAACTTTAAATCGTATAAGTTATAAGAATGCAGAGCGAAGTGAAACTAAGATTTTAATGAGCTTCTTAGGGAAATTCTCAAATCTTATGTTTTATTCCCTGTGCAGTCCCGTTAGTCACGAAGTCGGAACTCTTAGGATTATGTCATTGCTTTGACTGTCAATGAGACTTCAGTTAACAATACCAGCACTTTAATTAGCACTTGAGTGAAACAAGAAAACTTATTACGAGCTTATTATGTACCTAAGGCCGCTCTTTCCTTAGCTACTCTTTGTGAAATGAGAAAATGAAAAAACTTTCATTTCAAAGTGAGAAAAATCCTCAAAGATTTCCTGATGGGAATGTCATTTCGTTCAGAAATAAAAACAACAGCGTTTTTATTTCTTGCTACTGATAAAAAAATCAATTAATAATAATTGAAGACATGAGTAGAATGTAGCAGGTAACTAAAATTTTAAGGTACGCAGTTTTTCATTATTTTTTTTATTTTTTAACAAACTTAAAAAAACTATCCCACTTCATCATGTTTTTATTGTATTTAGCTTCCTATTAAATCTAAACTTATTGATTTAAAAATATTTTTCCCGTCCCAAAAGTTGCGTTTATGATAAAACGGCAATTTTCAAATTGTAACTTAGGTACCTTCTTCCAATAATGTCTGAAATTAATATTATGTTTGTGTAATAATAATTGTAGTTTTTTGGAGGTTTATTATGTCGGTGAATTACAACGTCATATTTTTTATGTTAAAAAAACAGATTTTGTCACTTCTCTTTGCTTCGAAAATCGCCAACCGAGAATGAAATTATTTCTATAACTTTATAATCTAGGCTATAAGTTTCATTATTCAGCGATATTGCTCTATCGTCAATGTCGTCGCCGTCATTAAAGGCGTAGAGGAAATGAAATCTGTAGTTTATGTCATAAAGTTGAATTTAATCCGCAATTTTCTCGTTCCCGGATGACGGTGTTGGTGGACAATCGACTTTAGGATAAACAAGCTGTAGGAGAAATATACGAGTTGATATATACTTTATCAATCATACTACATAATATATAGAAAGTGATAAATACTTTATCACTCTCTATCCCGTTGCACGTTCGATACTTATACTGGTAAGATTACTATGATGAATTATAGAGTACAATATGTAAAAACGTCGGCCCCTAAAACTTTTTATCTCATCCCGCGAAAGCCTGGAATAAATAAGAAGCAAATCCAGCTTTATCGAGCTCATACCGAAAGCTCATACTAATATATTAGGATCGATTGTAACTTGTTCGACATGCCAAATGCGCACGGAATATATGATTTTTCATTTCGACAGCCTTACTTATGACCTTCGGCGGGACTGGTTACGTTATTAATGTTCGCTCTTAAACAATAAATGTTAATTGAAATTTTTAAAGCATGAATTCTCTAGCGAATAAGCATGAAATTGCCTTGTAAGAATTGACAATTTTGGTTAGTAATACAGCTTCTAAGCGAACAGGAGATAAGGTGAATTGTGGTTTTAGAGGGCTAGGCCTCGAAAACCACACAGTGATAATACATGTGCTAAGATAATTTGCGTCGAATTCTCAAGCCAAGCTGAAACGCTCTACGAGCCGAAATTCAGCTGAACTCGTGACAGAATCGTTTTGATAGGCTCAGCATAATTGGGGATTAACCCAGCAAGCCAGGCTAAGCCAACGAAACTTTAGATTCCCTATCCTCAATTTTGTTGCCTAAAAGTTTTGACGCTCCCCAGACTCGATTGTAATCTAAGTCTGCGTATGGAGATATCCTTTTGCGACGTGTAGCTTTCTCAGTTTGATTATCATATAATTATCATCCTGCTAAATTACCCGGATATCTTCCCTCTTATGAGAATCCACATTTGAGGATTATTTATGTCGGTAATTTTATAAAGCTTTTTTTTATAAAAATAAACAAGCAAACGGGTTACCTGATGGAAAAGCAACTACCGATGCCCATAGACACTCGCAACATCAGGGTTGCAGGTGAGTTGCCGGCCTTTTAAGAAAGAATACGCTCTCGTCTTGAAGGTTTGTAGGTCGTAGCGGTCCAGAAATGCTGCTGGTAGTTAATTCCAGAGTTTTACTGTTCGAGGCAGAAAGTCACGCGAAAATCGTACTGTGGAAGACTGCCTTTCATCAAGACGATATGGGGGTAAATTTTCCGCGTAGGTCGATGGCGAAAGGTTGCAGGTGGAATGATTCCGAACAATTCATCTGAGCACACCCCCGTGATAAAGTCTATAAAGGATGCAGAGCGAAGCTACATCTCGGCGCAACTCGGGGGGGGGTCCAGCTTGTTTGAAACATTATGGCAGACAACAATCCGAGCAGCCTTTCGCTGGATACGTACTAGAGGGAACAATTGGTATTTAGGTGCCCCTGCCCAGCTGATTCTTACATGTTTCTACTTTTATTCAGCTATTTTTTCGTATAAAATTTATTATAGGGCGGAGCTGCGTGAAATATCTAGTACCTTCTATAAACCTTATTTGTTCTAATCTTTTTCTCTATGGAGTTGACTCACCGATGGGAACGGCCACGTGATGTAACGTAATTCGACGTATCACGTACCGTCTGTGGCAAATTTTAAAGAAATTGCCGCGTCTGATCCGAGATTTCACGGTTACTACGCCCTACATTATACCATGATCTACGTGATGGATTTTCCGGTATGCGAAATAGCCACGCAAAATTCTTCCTTTCTATAGAAAAATAGTAAGTACTGAGCACGGTCACTGCTGAGCATGCTGCTTTTTTTCTACATAACAAAGTGGCACATTGATAAAATTGTCAGCTTTTCTATCCTGCTGAAATAAGTATAACGTGAAACTGAATAATTAGTTTAAACGTAAATAATCTTTTCTTCGTAACTAAAGGGACTTGGTGTTTTTAAACTGTCTGCAAAGTCATGACTATTTTTACCTAATATCTTATTATTTTTGCACGTTCCCTATAAAGCCTACAATCAAAACGCATCTTAACACTATTCAACGAGGTTAATGCCTTTATACTTGAATTGTCGAGATTAATGATAATGTTAGATAAATACATACATATACATGTTCAGCACGTACTGATCGTGATATACGTTTGCCCTTCGCAGGCTTTGAACCCCGACCTTTCAATGACAGAGCCGAGATTCCCATGCCATGGCATCATCTAATTGCTTACGAAACACACATAATTTAATTACATCTCAATTATCAAGATGACCCTGTTAAAAGAAGAACCTTTCTAGAAGACACCCCCAATATGTTATTTATATCATAAACTAAAACCTTTATGCTTGGAGCTTTTATGGAAATATAACTCAATAAAGAAAATGTAAAACTATTTTAAGGTCTGATAAAACAGACAACAATCTTTTTTTTTTACTTGTAGAAGACATTGAGTTAATGTTGAGCACAAAGTTGAAAATGAACATGGAATGTTCCCACAAATCGACGCCAAATACTTCTATCTACAAAATCTCTATTTTACAGGAGATGAAAAAAACCTAATATAAATTTAATAGTATTGTAATAGATTATTATACACGCAATATTCTTATAAAATACTACACTTTATTACCGGTCACATTTTTTATTGAAAATAACGAGAAGAACAATATTTTGTTAGTAGACCTAAACAAAAAACCAATAGTCGAAAAAAAAAAGTTGATAGCAGTATTTGGTTCTTAACCGTCGAAATGATTAACTACATCACAGTTTGTAGTACATATATTTGTATATATAGATAGGCGTAAACTAGTACACTACCGTGTAATATCATTTGTATTCGCTATTACGTTAAGACGCTTTGCGCAAATTCCTGCCATAATTTCCTCACTTCCTTCAAAATAGCTGGGACGGTAAGTAGAATGCTGCATTAAGAAATGTCAAACTTGTGTGACATGAATTTTGATGACGCGGCCTGAGCAGGCAGGGGACAGAGTAAACATGTTAACATAATATTTGGTCTCAATATTAACTTTGATGTTGAGCCGAACGTTACTGATATGTATTTAAGGGGGCGAATAAAGCAAAAAATAAAACATCGTCTTTCTCTCTTCACACTTACGACCGTTATTTATATGTCTGGTGAAACAGAACGACGAGGAATCTCCGCGAAAACATTTTTATAATAACTCAATAAAGATACAAAATAAAAAAAAACGCTACTACAGGAACTCGGTAACAGTATTTTATATCGTGTATTAAAATACTGAGTGACGGACTCGGTATTTTAACACACGATAATGCGCCATTTTGCGAAACGAAATATTCGTGAAAATTAGAGGCATCTTTGTGATTTTTTTATCGAGAAAACTTTAAGCTACCATTTTTTCGCTACTACAGAAGCTCCCAAATATAATGTAGTATCTATGGTTAAATTTATGAGGTATTTTTATATTCCGTTTTGGAATTATGCAAAAGTTAATTTTGCTTTTATCGCTTTCTTAAAATCTCACGACTAGTAAAATATAAATAATATTTTCTGTTTTTACCAGTTAAAATAACTTTGTTGTATTAATAATTACTAGAGGTCATTCTGAGTTTGAAATTTGACCATAAATGTTTTGCAATTACAATCACAGACTGCAATTTGGCATAAAGGTCTCGTTATCAGACCATTAAATTAAAAAAAAAGTTAAAGACTTTAACCATAAACAAAAGAGTTATTTCATGAATGATTCGTGTCATATCAAAATATTGTATATGTAATATGCAAAATTAAAGCATATTTTAAAATAATATCGTATTCCGCGCTCCTCCTTCATGTCAATTATAAGTGGGAGAAATTTCATGCTTTTATATCTACCCGTCTTTCGTAAAAAGGGGTACTGTTCGCGTATTAAAATATAGATATAAAGTAATGGTGTATTAAGTCATGCAATTAGAAGACGCTAACTATACACGGAAATTGGACTAAAACTATAACTGTTAAAATTTATAAAACCTATTAAGGATACTTCACTTAAGTGTTAATAAGCCCTCTGAAACCAATGTAGCCTTATTACAACTCCAAAGAACGGTTTCAGTGGTTGGATTTCTAAATCAAAAGAGGTACCGGACCATACTACGAAGTTGGCCATTCTTATTCAAATAAGTGCGCCGAGAGATTTTCCCCGGAGAGTCGTCTGCACACGGGCTAGATAAAGGCTAGGACTACCCTTTGAATTAGAGATTGTTTGACTACACCGCCCGACTGTACTCCGATGAAAATTCATCATTAACCATTCAATGTAGAGAGGAATATTTCATATTAAAATTTGTAGATTCGAAATAAAATTTATAAGTGGAGTTAACAACCAAATTTAGAGAACCAGTTTGGAGAAAATAATGTATTCAATCTAACATAGGCGCAGTTTTACAAAATAGATTTAGATTCGTATGATCAGCTGCTCCTGATGGGTAAAGAATCGTAATATACAAGAACGCCAATAAAAAACGCAATAAAAGCAGCTCTTCGTCCTCTATCGTAACGCAACAAGAAGTCGAGATATTACATTATGCGTATGACATCACGCAGCAGTCATTTGTTTTAGCGAAGCCTCCTTTATTTCAACTCATACTTATACGACCCCTCGTATTTTTATTTAGAACGAAACTAGAAATAATGCGTGCCCATTTTATTTTAGTTTATGACTTACATAACAATGAGATTGCTTTCTCGATAAACGGGTTTGTTGTATTTTATCTGTGTGATATTTTTCATTTTATTTCGTTGAATGCTAATAACTTTTTAGACAAATTCGTCTACTACAACGTTGTCTGAATTATGTTAATCGTTCTCCCTCCAGAGTTACCGAAAGGAAATTGCATTGACGAATGTAATCGAGTAACGAACGTAACGTGAATTTCAAAATTTCTGGTAACCCAGTAAATGGTTTAACCGTGTACTTCGTGAGAGTAATTTTAAAAGTTTCGTAATGTGACGAAACACAACTTCAATTTCGTGATTAACGAATAACTACACAAAACAAATCTTAGGATGTCGTAAACCAAAACATTCGGCGAAATGTATTTACGAATGATAATTATATTTTCTATACATTTATCCCTAAGAGCCTCACCAAAGTTATCCCTCAGCTTTGGGAAGTCAGAACAAACAGAGGACGTAACGACGAAAATTTACATTAGGCCGGTTTAATGTCGCGAAGCAATCCCATTCGAGTAAGAAAATCAAGTGGAGCCAGTATCACTTGACCTCTTGTAACCCGAGGCTGATCCCACCTCAAACGAACGACACAGTTCAGTGGATTCTGGTTGTCTCACATCAGATGCGTCGCCCGATCGCAAGAGACAAATGTGCATATCTTTAACAGCCTTGACGTTTTTATTGCGAAAAGAGAAAATTCAATTTAGTAGCGACCATTAATAAAACTTATAAAACCAATTATGAAGTGTTCCATTTAATGTTATAAGCTTAACTTTTATTATAATTTTAACTGATGCAACAAATTACGAAAGTGATATTTCAATATTTTCTTTTATACAGAATGAAAATCTAATTTTAAGTTGAAAAAGAGGCATTGTCAACGGTTATAGCCTGCTGTTTCACAAAGTGTGACTGAGCGACCTGAGCGACAAAAGTGTTTTGGAAAAGGAACAAGAAACAAAAAGGATTCTTAGTAGGACACAGAATTGTTTCATGTATTACCCCGTTTTGTGAGGTTAAAATGTTACCAAGCTCAGCAGCGACAAAACCTGCTTAACATCTCAAAGAGTAGGCATTTCAGTCGGAACTAGTTCACAGCGTTGCGTAACAAGCCTTGATCTTTAGAGGCGTGTTTAGCGAATTCTCCTGTAATTTCGATGCTTGACATACCTTAGTGATAACTCATACAAACAAATAAGATGATAAAAATTTGGGAACTGCTTAAAATTTTAAATTAGAAATAATAATGTTGTGTCAGGGTTTTCAAATATTATTGAGAACAGAAATAACTACTTGAGAATATATGCAATAATATTGAAAATCACTACAGTAATCGAAAGCATAAATTCTGAAGAACTTTGAATTGCAATGGTTCGATCTTGTACTAATGATACAAAATACATTACGCTCCAATAATTTTGTTGCTTCTGACTCAATGTTACAAGAAAATATAATTAATAGATACGCGAGATTGCAGATACGAAATCATTAAAATATTGAACTCATTTATAAACTTGTTTCTGAACGTCCTTCATATTTTAATTTGAGCTGCATTTTTGTTTGAGTTTATAATCCAAATTAATACGTTCTCTATAATTAAAATTCACGATTTTTGGTGTAATAATCGTAATGACATTTAGAAAACATAGGAAAACTTCAGTAACAAAAAAATGGAAGAGAACCAAATCTATTGTCGAGGATATTAAAGTGGCACTTTTATTAAATCCCAAAAGCGTTATTAGGCGAAAGTCTGGCTTGAGTTTACAGCTTTCACGTTACAAGTTGAACATCGGTTTTGCATTGAACCCCAGTTATTACAGAGTAATTAAATCTTATGAGTTCTTTAGCACAGCTAGAGAGATTTAAGTCGTCTGTGGTTGAGCAATTCGGGATAATCGTTGGGACATTGTCTGCATAAATTAGGAATTAAGAATGACGGGATCTTAATACGGCACTGTTTTGTATTTTATAATCAAATTGACATCATTATATATTTTTTAGAAACTTTGTGTCCTCTACTGCTAGGAATAAATAATTGTTTTAGGTTTTTTTATATTAATGATGAATGTACTCGTACAACATAAGTATTTCACTTTACAATTTCCAACTTATTCAAGTTGATCTCTATTAATATAATTTAATTAAGCAAGAATCTATTCTAAATTAATCAAATGATGAAGCGTCTATTGAATATATCCATCGTTACGAAATTGGAGGATTCCTGAGTTATTTAGTTCCAGAATTTGCTATTCAATCGAGTAAATATGTTAAATTCCAATGATTAATTATGATGAAAGAAAGAGATTTGATATTAATGTTATAATTTTTCCGATACGGTTAAAAATAATAGATTACTTTTGGGCTTCGATAAATAGTATATAGATTCACAGTTGCCGTCTAAAATGTGGCACCGGCAACCGCGTTTCTAGTCGCTCCTAGACCGCGATTTTAGCTTTTTTATGATTGTGAGCTTTAATTCATTTAGTTAAGTTTTATTTTTCAATACATTTGAGTTTGATTTAAGTTGTTTTGTTTCAGATAGTCTTAGTGCCATTATTTTATTCAATTTTGAAGGAACATTCCTTCAAAATTGAATAAAATAATGCACCTAATTAATATTTGATTGAATATCTTTTGGGAATATAATAATATACTATTCATAATATGATATTTAATAGATGTATATTTTTTAAAAGTAGTTCCAACAACCATAAAATAGTTTGTAGACTTCTTTCTATCTGTATTTTATCTCTTTGCGCTGTGGTGATAAAAGTTTGACGTTCTTTACCACTTTTCTTTAATTGCTGACCAGACTAAAGGACTTTTAAAGAACTTTTAAATTCCGAAGCGTAGCCGTGGGGCACTTTTTACTTCAGGATTAATTGAATTTATGATATAGCTATTATGAGTATTGAAATGCATGCAAAGAAACCTCGCAAACGTCCTAATGTGATTATATGAAGCTGAAGCGAGGTCGAAACTTGCCAAGGATTAAGGTGACCAATTAGGGCCATGGTCTTTAAAGGTTTGTTATAGATATTTTAAATCTTTATTTAAACTAATAGCAGTTGTTTAAGATGTTTTAGAGTAATTTTTTATGTTTAATACAAATAAACAAATATGCTTTTTTACTTAAGTCATAACTTTAATAATCCTAGTACAAGATTAATCCCAGGCCACTTTATTCAATAATACCTAGCAACATAAAAATATATACAAATAAAATGCGTGTGGCAGCCCTACTCTGCTTTCTAGTAAGGTCAATCAAATTGTCGTTTAGTCACATGTCACAAAAACGGCCACCTCCTACGCCTTACATAATTTGCTTATTAGATAACGCGGGAGAAAGTACTCGTACTTGCTACATTTTGCTTTGACATCCGTCTCCCTCTAATCCATTAGCTCGATAGAGATGAAAGTTTACTTTGACCATAAACGAAATGTTAATATCAAGAAATTAATTTGATTTAGTTACATCATGGTTGCTTCTATTGCATAACTTGATCTCGCAGTTTTCCTTTTACATTATGTTTTATGGTCTGTTTCTCTATAAGTGGTATTGCATTTTTTCTTTTTTGTCTGTAATCTGTATACTTTTTTTATTTA
The DNA here is from genome assembly GCA_026546445.1 of Cyclargus thomasi. Lineage (NCBI taxonomy): Eukaryota > Metazoa > Arthropoda > Insecta > Lepidoptera > Lycaenidae > Cyclargus > Cyclargus thomasi. The sequence continues at coordinate 10,832 of JAOTAV010054391.1, forward strand.
CTTACACTTGCGTTAAAACATGAGTCATATTCACCGAATGTTTTTACGTCACTGTTTTATTTGGATGTATTTTACCGTTTTTATTTCAGACATTTTTTTGTTTGCTAGATTTATAACATTAATCATATTGACCTAATACCGGCTTAGCTTTAAAATTAATAGACACTTGTCAAGTGTTTAACAACGCGTTTTGTCACAACACGTAAAGATTAGAATAGCGTTAAAAGAGAAATTTTGAAAGCCATATTCGGTGGAATGCTATACACAAAACGGAGAAATCGTCGAACTTGTCTTTGGGCGGTTGACCGTTTGACCTTGAGGCCTGACATTTGGAACAGGTGTGGATCCGCTTTGTGTGTGTTTTCACTTTTCCGTCCCAGGAATTTAAAAGGTCACAAGCTTCGGCAGCCGCAGTCCAAGGGACGTTTGGGGATCAAATAAAAAAAAAACCTCTTGACCTTCTCCAATCTAATAACCGTATTGATGGGTGTTTTTTTTTTCTTTTTTGTGCTTCGAATTTTTTAATGGCGTTTAAAACATTTGATAGTTTTTTTTATAAATTGTGATTTTTATACATTGTGTTTGCTAATTTATTTGGACATGAAATACCAGTGTATGCTAATAAAGACAGGAAATACCAGCTTTTAAGTATAGTTTTCTGTTTATCCTTCTTAATGTCCATCAATAAATTAGCATACCTACGATAATATAAAATGTTTATATCTACACCATGTTCGGTTTAAGTCAATAACTTAAAGTGCCACATCTCTACCTATAAAAAAAAAGCGAGCGGAAAACTTTGTACGGCTTTTTACAAAAGACGCGTTTTAAAGTATGTAAGTTTTTACAGTTATAGTTGGTATGGAGGAGGAGCATGGAATGCCAATATTATTTTAAATATGCTTGAATTTTTTTTTATATTTTTTAATAAATAAAACGCTACGCACGCAACAATATTATGACACGATAATCATACACAAATTATGGTTTAACCTACTAATAAATCATTTTAAAACCTAAACGAGGAAACCACGATGATTTGGGGAAACTGTTTTTGTTTTTAAAGCTTTCCTAAAGTCATTTGATACCGTAGTCTCTCTCTAGTGTCAAAGAGATTTTATTAAACAGTAAGATACCATTGTATCGGTGCGATTCAAGCTATCTATATATGCTACTAAAAATTTTGTTAAACTCAACAATTTAACTCAAGGTCTAATTTTTTGGACATTTTACTAGTATAATGCAATAAAACCGCAATGTAGCTGTAATACAAAAATTGCGAGACAATAAAAGTAGCTCATTACAGAAAATTACAAAACGTCGGGCGCAAAACTTATGAAACCTCATTATGTAGGAATTCCTATTTATGTTTAGCTTAAGATCTGATCTAAGGTCGTATCTTACGACAGCGGCCTTAGAGGCCCTTTCACTATGATAATAACCTGTTAGAAATCAGGAGGCAGGTAGAGTTTCCCTCGCTTATGCCAATAATCCGTGGCACCAGATGAAAAAGTTTAGTTTTTTAAATTTTTCTAGAATATATGGTAAAATATTCAAGATGTATTTTTATTTTCATTTTAATGTAATTTTAATATCGATTACTGCTATAGGAATTAACAAAATAACTATTCATAAAAATTTGGATGTAATTGATACAAATAATAAGAATTATTTGCAAAGGTTACGAGCTCATTTGGATATCTGAACGACAAAAAAAAATTATAAAGTATTTTATATTATTTTTTGTTAATTTATCTTTATATTTTTTATCATTTACCTCTGAAATATTTATTGTCTCTATTATTTTACACTTGATTATATATGCTAGGTACAGGTAATTAAATCAGTATACTCTGTATATCAAACATATAAAAATAGAAATGAATTACCTTGTATATCCCATCCACAAGTTTGGTAAGCTCCTCCGTCTCCATGGCTGATAATCTTCAGACGATAGTAAACAAACAGTCACACAAACATCGATTCACAGGAAAGACGGATTTAGCACAACAACACAAAATTCACATTTCAATACACATACACTACACTTGTGACATCTGAAACAAAAGAAAAATACATTAAATGCGGGCTGCAAATTTAAAAAAGAATTCGCATTTAACTTTTTTCAAATTAAGAATAATACCGACTGAGTATTAAAAAGTCGTTGAAATAAAAAAAATTAAAATTAAAAAGTTTGTCGGCACCTCATAGATGCGTTCGAGGCGTCCGTCTAGCGCGGAGTGAGCGGCTGAAGTCAGAATTACCTAACGTGTTTGGAAACTCACTAACTCACTTAAGTAATGGAGTTGTCTTAAACATTTGTTCCACTAAACATCCGATTGCTCGCGGAATGTAAACCTCTTACAGTTACATCCTGTATAATGTCCACATATTTACGAGAAAATGGTGACCGCATTCCACAAATAGCTTTTCATTTTCATACAAACTATAGATTAATTTGGAAATTATTGTAATTTAATTAAAAATATTTTCAATGATTTATTTGTGACTAAGATAATTATTTAAATGAATTATTATTAACAAATCTAGTACGTAAAGTAAATAAGATTTGCATTAACAAGAAATTTATATTAAATCGTGAGTGTTAAGTTCGTGACAATAAGATTGTCTTGGTAAGAATGCTTGCAAGTTGTTATATATAGGTATGTATGCAGAATAAATATGACAACAGTCAAAGTAACTTTAGTTCTATGGAAAAGGATTGAATATCTTCTCCACTTTCCTTAAAGACAAATTATTACTAAAAATGATATAATTATGGTTGTTATTATTACCATAGTAAATGAAACCGGCCAAATGCCAGTAAGACTCACGCACGAAGGGTTCCGTACTGTATTAGAGCAAACAGGTCAAAATTGTGTTTTTGTATGAGAACCGAACTTGATTATTATTTTGGTTAAATTTTATTACTGATTATTAATGTATAAATAATACAACTGTTTTGAAAAAAAATTGTGTCTATCTATTGCCATTATTATTTTCGAGCAAAAACTATAATGTTTTTTGTGTAATTTATTTATAAAATTTATTATGCTTTTAGTATTTGTTGTTATTCCGGCAACAGAAATAAATAATCTGTGAAAATTTTAAGTCTCTAGCTACTACAGTTCTTGAGATACAGCCTGAAGGCAGATAGATGGACGGCCATCGAAATCTTAGTAATGGGGTCCCGTTTTTACCCTTTGCGTACGAAACCCTAAAAAGGTCTATCGAAAATGTTGAATTCAAATTCAATGACCCTATTTCTTTTCGCTCAAAATTGTCCGTATGGTTCATTAACCCTCTGATAAATTTCGATACAAACCGCGACTGTCAACAATAAAGTGACAACACCACACTTTGTTTACAATCAAGTTCAGTATGGAAATGACAATTTTTTTGACAGAGGGTTTTTGAACCATACCGCCAATCTCGAGCGGATGCATTAAAGTATTCCTAGAATCTTATACACAAGAGGACAAACTTGCCGATCTTAAAGCGGAAAAGATAGTGATCGGACGTGACTTACGAACGCAACTGACAGCCGCGATCTAGATAATAATTGTACATTGAAGTGTGCAAACTATAAGGCGTAGGTCGCGGATGTTTTTAAGGGTTGTAAGCCGCGTCTGACGTCAGTCGTTGAGTTTTTGTATGGGCTGCCGCGTAAGATAAGTTTGTTTGGCATAGACATAGTTGAAAGAAGCAGAAGGAGGACAGTAAGTCTAGAAAAACAAGAATTCGTATTTTTACGCGATTTTCAAACTCCACGCCAGCGAAACCGCCGACAAAAGTTAGTTTTTTAATCTTTTCATAGTCGATGGTCAGTACGAGTCACGACGGATTTCATAAGAACTTTACCAAATTCACTTGTTAACAGTTGTTTGAGTTTTTATTACAAAGTAGACCTAATAAAAAAGCTTTAACTATAGTTTAATCAATATACCTTTTTGTAACAATTTACCGTACCTACCGTATTTGCTGAAAAACATTGCAAAACGTTACAATATTTTTTGAGCAAATTTTATTTAAAGTATTCCTTAAGAATAATAAAAATTAAACATCAAGCTTTAATTTAGATCAAAACTTAACAAGCTTAACTCTTTCATAGTTTTATATTCATACTAGCTGTTGCCCGCGACTCCGTCCGCGTGGTAACTTTTCTCTTGAAAATTTCCTGGATTTTTTGGTTCCACAAACCTCACGAAGCCCGAGACTTCATCGACGAAGGCAAAACCGTGTAAATCGGTTCGTGCATTCTGGAGTTATAACGTCAGGAAGGAAAATTAGACTTATTATTAATATATAGTTCAATTATTTAACTAAAAATAAAAATTAATTCATGAATTAATTTAAGTACACAAACTATGTAGAGTAGAGTGTTTACATAGTTACGCGTTGCACTTGGGAGGCGCTAATCTTATGCATAGCCTGTCTCAACACTTAACTCGGTTATGTAATAATCCAGGCTTAGGCAGTTCCTATTTAAAACATATATTAACATAATAACTATGCGTAAAAATGAGCGCATTTTGGTTAACACACAGAGGGTCAAAAGTATGGAGATCCTTTTGTGATACGGCAGCCCCGGATCTTAATTTTTTAGGAGGGGCAAAAACTTTTTTTTATAACATTTAGGGAGCAAGCGAGCAGACGGGTTACCTGATGGAAGGCAACCGCCGACACCCATGGACACTCGTAACATCAGAGGGTCGCAAGTGCGTTGCCGGCCTTTATGAGGGGATAAAGAATGGGAATAGGGATAGGGGATAAGGGAAGTTGGGCCAACGGTAATCATACTCCCGGCGTCGGACGGGAGTGAGGAGGCGTCGCTACGCGGCCCTTCAATAACTCCTGTCCTTCCGGGGCTCCGGGTTTC
>JAOTAV010054402.1:0-15709 GCA_026546445.1 Cyclargus thomasi
CAAAAACTATAAAATAAAGACTTGGCTTAAAGGTCTCGTTACCAGGCCATTAAATCTTAAAAAAAAAAAAAAAAAATAGATCATCTGTGCTTAATCCTGAATTTGACAGTTGACATTTATTCTTGACAAAATGAAAAAAAAATTAATGTCGCCACAAGAGAAAGACTCATTGATTTCGATATTTTATTAATTAAATTTATTTTGTTACGTCGCAGTTTTGTTAACAATATTTTATTATATTTATCCATGGTGTTCAACAAATTGTTTTAAAGAAAATATAATTATTCTAGTGAAAGGAGTGGAATAGAAAGTTGGAAGAAATCGGTGCTTCAAAGTGTTTCAAACATAAAGACTTGTCTAAAGAAAATTTCCTGTACGCTGCTTTACATAATTAGATTATAATTATATTTCTTATTCTTTTCGTCATAAGAGCTAAAGACAGTCAAGACTCCGTTGAATTTGGACCAAAAGATTATCGATGATTAGTTCAGGCGCCATGTTGTTATTTACTCTTTGATGCACGTACTTTTGTTATGGGTATTGTGTTTTGTGTAACAATTAGTGTGTGAGCATGTTGGAAGATGTCCCCGTTCATGGTGGCCGGAACGAACCAAAGAGCAAACCACCAGCACACCAGAGGAACCTCAGTTTGGACTTTAGGTAAGTCCAACAAGCACTTATCAATGTTTTATTGCTGTATTTTTATTGTATTCTCCTTATCACTTATTGATAAGATAGATCTTATTACAAGTTGTTTAGTGTGTCTAGATAAATTAATGTTAAAATATATGTTTTATGTGTAATAACAAACAACAACACAGCCTTTAGAATTTTGAGTACTTTAGTAGTTGTATTCTGATAAAGTATAATGTTAAATTATGATTTTTAAATGGGTAGGCTTGGATGTCTTTACTAAATACTGTTACCAATACACAAAAATTAAGTGCTTGTTTGTAACATTTTGGTCCTTGTTTTTCAAACCTCAACCAAACTTTTCATTTGAAAAGATACAATTCGGTCACCAAAATATAAAAAGTTATCATAATGGAAACATGTTTTTTACTCATTTTAAACAAATTTCTAAACAGCAAAGCTGCAAGCAACACCTAAATTATTAGGTGCATCTGTTGTATGATTGCCATAGTTAACACATGTTCAACTTAGCATCAGATTAGGCAATGTGATGTTCACTGACTGGTTTATACTATTGTATAATAGGTATTACTTTTGCATTTAATATAACATTTGGTTTGAAAATAAATAACATCTTTCTCTTTGTGTTGTGTTCTAGGGGAAATTGAAAGAAAGTAGATTTACTTACATCATTTAGTCTGAATATGTCAATTGTCCTATCCATGTAAGTCGTGATCTCTCAGCTAGTTTTGACATAATGCACCTAATTTACTTAGATCTGCGATCTGGCTTTGTTTGAAATTTGATTTTGATTCTTCCCTGATTGTATATCTCTGAATCTTTAACAATTATAATTAGTGTAACTACCATGTTGATTATAAAACTAATAAACAGCTGAGTAGTAACAAAATTGATTAGCAACTTAGATAAGGTTTCCCTAGAATTTTTTTTTCTATACAGAACAAAGGTCAATTTCTTTGATAGCATGTTAATAACAATTATTATGTATAAACATAGTTAAATGCAAACACAAGTAAATAGACAAGCTATGTAAATGAATAAGTTTAAATGGATTGATAGTTGGCCATCTTTTATATACATTAGTTTTGTTTGTACTTCCTTATGTTGGACTTCTCTAACTATAAGTACCTAAACAACTAAAACAAACTAAAATGCTAATGATAACTGAAATTGGCTTATTCAGTTTATCATCTTTTGATTATTTATTTATTAACCTATTAGCTAGATACAAAGTTCTAGACTTGAAACTTCTTTCCACTTCTCTCTATTCAGGTTAGTCTTAGCCAGAGATGTCCATGACAACAGTATGGAAACCTCAGATCAACATAAAGAGGGGAAATGTTGAAGACCATGTAACAGATGGTCAGATGACTTAAGACAATTCCCTAGACATCTCTGTTAACTTATTACTTTACTATTATTATTATTTTTTGAAATCAATCCGATTCAACTTACACAGTATTTATTACACTTTATCACATACACATAGAGCAATCATCATGTACAGAGATAGGTCAAAAATATAACAGTAAATTAAAAATGAGATCACAGGGGCATACTGGGAAGAAAATGTATCATTAGTACTGGCTACTGCTTGTAAATTAAAGCCATGTGCAAATTCAAGTTTCACATAAAGAAATTTATTTCAAGATAAGTATCATATAAATTTTATTGCCATGACGCAAATAAGAAACTGTTGCAGTGTGCAGTAATTACCTGATTATTCTCATTCTGGTAACTACATATTTTTTATGAGCAAAACTTCTGTTACATTTCCTCTCAATAAGCTTTTTATGTGCGTTTTAAATAGCAAGACTGGAATAACATTAAAATGTTTATAAACACTGAACATCCACTACAATCTTAGAGACAAATGAATTTTGCATTTTGCTCGATTTATACCGAAACACTAAAGACGCGCACTATCTACTTGAGACCTTACTAACAGCATAGAGGAAATGCTAACAGCGACTGATCGAGTGTTCTGACTGCCCTAGCCTAAACATCAGTCTAAGCCTTTTTTCAATTAACTAGATTAACAGTGTGTGCGTTGACACGATTTCAGCGCCCCTTCCCTATCCTTACGCTCTTGGGGCGAGGCTGCAGTCTAATAAGTATATAGGGTTAATCAGTCCCTGCTTACAAAACTGGACTTAAATAGCATAGAAACTATCCACGAACGTATCCGTTAGTACCCACGCTGCATTCGAAAAAAAATTCTATTAATTCTAAATATTGCACACATCGTGTAAATATCGGGGTCATTATAACGCAGGCATCGTAGAGGATTCGAGTATCGTTGGAATCTGGGACGGGCGCTCAGGTGAATGGACAGGGCGAAAGTAAAAGTGTATAACTACTGTGTAGGTACGGAAAGCGGCGCCGCACCGCACCGGAGCCACCGATTTCCTGCTGCCAGTAGATATCTCGAATAGTTGGGGATTATTTTAATGATACACTGGATATTGTTATTGACGACCTCTGTGGCTCAGTTGGTAAGCGTGTTGGTAGCTTAAGCCTGGGGTCGCGGGTTCGAATCCCGCCGACGGAGCACAGTTTTCCAATTCTCCTGGGTTTTGGATGTGAATTTAATATGTGTATCATAAAATAAAAATCCTAAATATATGTATAGTATAAAAAAGTGTTAAATATATTTCCATTGTCTGGTACTCGAAACACATGTCCTTCAGGTACTTACCACGGGACCAGACTGACGTGGTGTGAAGCGTCCTTAGACATTATTATTATTATTATATTAAGTTTGCAAGTATATAAGGAACTTGATTTAACACAAACTATAACTAATATATATTGATATTTGGTCTACAATAAAACGAAAAAAAAAATGTATAGTCCTATCAATTATACATTTTTGTTTTTTTTTTCGTTCATCATAAAGTGTAGACTTTGTTATAAGAAGTCCCTGGTTTTTTTCTGACCAAAAAAAAATCTATTTGTGCAATCATTCATGATACGGTCAATCAAAAACAATGGATAATAAAATAGAATGTAGTGACTAGTGACCTCCAATACAAGTGCGGTAGAGCGACCCAAGGCTCTTTTCCTTTGGTGTTTGTTAAATGGATTTTAAATTCGGTTTTTTAAGTACTGAAAAATGTAATGCAATGAAATAATTACAATTTTTATCAAATATACAAAATCCATCCTTTCCATTGTCCATGCAGTACAAATTGTTATTATCAAATTGTTATCTTGAAACAATTTAGCTGAATTCGTGCACTGTTCAAATATTTCTGTGAGCATAGAGAAAGTTTTTTTAGGCGGGGAATACAAGATTTACTGAGTTGTCTAGTATCTTACTAATTTAATGCAGTAAAAGGTTTATAATTATAGTCTTGAGTACTTGACCTACACCACATTTATCCTTTTATATTGTAATGATAAGAACAGGGTAAGTGCTGTAAGTGGCCCATCCTTACTGTTGTGTAAACATAAGAGGAACTCAAGAGCAAGTGGCTCATTAGTTATTGATAAAGTTATCATTCTCTTATAACAGAAATTAGTTAAATTACGGAACAGTCAATGCAGTCTCATTGTTTTTAAAATGTTGTTTGTAACTCCTGACACCTTGTTTATTTTGGGACAAGCTAACGCTAAATTCAACAATAGTAGTTATATTATGTATCTTTATATATATATAATTCTTCTGTAAGTGTGTATGTCACTGAACTTCTCTTACCGGACCGATTTTGATGAAATTTTCTGAGAATGGTTTAGATTCACAAAATAGCTCGGCAGGACAATGTCTGCGGGGTCAACTGGTATACATAGTAGACATATGTTAATTGGTTGGGTTATGTATAATGTTTTTTGCTATCTGTTGCCATGTCTATGAATGATTTACTTGATTTAGGGCCTGTTCCACCGCCTACTCATAAGTGTCGGATATAAAGTATATATCTTCAATCATAAATTTTTTTTTTGACAAATGTTGTATGGAGAATCTGTCAAAAAGGTTGTGGATAGTTTATCAGAAACTATAAGTAAGCTGTGTAACGAAATGTAACTACTATTATATTTTGTTCTTTTGATTTAGACGTAAAAACGTTACTTTAAATTTCGTTCCATTTATTTAGTAAACATTGCACCAAAATAACTTGTCCTCTACTCGTTTTATGAAACATGTGACGACGGCGTGAGTACTATGTTCGTGCTCAACTCAATCATATTGACCCCATATCACTTGACCAATGAACAAGGCATCCTAGGAATGTGCAACCTAGCCGCCTACGTCACTAGACATTTTCCACTTTATCAATCGTGTTAATAAGGTCGAATTTAATTGTGCAATTGAAATCGTTATCAATGATTTTAGTCTTCAACCTTGGCGTGTCTTGTCATAGGATACATGGATATTGGCAACGCGAGATCCGTAAGAACTGGTTTTAAGTAAGTGTCCTTAGTGTTTGATATTTATAGTCACTGTTCACTTTTACACTTTAAGGTTGCCACTTGTTAATTGCGGTTTGTGATAAAGAGGTCCATTTGGGCAGACCTGGGTTTCTATTAATCCAGGGTCACTGGCGTATTTTAAGATTATGCGTCCCGGGCTCCTGTAGTTTTTCGTCCGTTCTTCCTAGTCCAGCGCCCTATAGGGAGACTCTGCCGGCCGCTATAGCTATAGCTCTTTTGGCCGTAGGGTCAATACACCTCTTGTTAATACATGAATCATGGAGCATATAACCAATAGAAAAGTAATGTGAGCCATCCGTGTCCGAAACATCAGAGTTTTGGAACTGATAAATTAACCGCCAACCAATTAACGTTAGCACAATAAGAGACCTGTGTGCACGTACTCCGATACTTCCGACCGATCAGAACGCAGTGGCTTTGGGCGGATTTTTTTCCTAAACAAAACTAATAACATTTCCGCTCTTTGGTTCTATGCTCGATGACGTGAATAAACCGAAACTCTAGCGGTCTTACCATAAAAGATTTAAAAACCGGCCAAGTGCGAGTGGGACTCGCACACGAAGGGCTTCGTACCAGCACAGAGCTGAACAAAAAATTGGGAAAGAGCATTTATGAGTTTTAATTTTTTTAAGTCTTAAATTTATATAAAAAATTGATTACAAAGTTTTAAATTTATGAAAGAAAAACATAAAATAAAAATATGGGAATGATGGGAATCGAACACGGGCCTCTTTGTACTTAAGTAGGCACCCTAGGCGCTCCGCCACGTCGCTGATAATAAGCGCATTGAATTTATCGATATCATTATTAAAGGAACGAAAACGCAGAAAACATATTTGTTGTATTAGAGTCACCTTTAAATATTAAATTTATAGCGGCAACTGAAATACATATTCTGTGAAAATGTCAACTATCTAACTATTACCGTTCTTGAGATACAGCCTGGAGACAGACATCGAAGTCTTAGTAATAGGGCCCTGTTTTTACCCCTGGGGTACGGAACCCTAAATCAGATAACATTCTATTTGCGAATTTTTATGATCAGGTAAAATTTCACGCAATAATATTTTAACGTTCTTGTCTGAAGTTCGTGTTCCAAGTATGAAATAAAATATGTCCGATTTTATGTTAAATTGAGTTATTTCCGTAAACATTTTTGGGGCAAACAGCAGGACAAGACTTCGTCTTACTATGTAGAGTAATTTTGCACCTGCGCATTTTATAAGATGCCATTCTTGCATATGTACGGATAAAGGAAACGAAATTATGTTGTTAATGATTGCTCTCACGGGGATTGTGGAATGCCACACGCTTTTTACAATACATTGTTTATTTAATTATGATCACGAGTTCACGATTGCTTCGGTATTCATAAGATATGATTGTCGAGATATGCTGTAAGAAGATATGTTGTATGATGATGATATATTGTAAGAAGTCGCAAAATCTGATTTAGGCGTTCTTAAAGTGAGTAAAGAGTCAAATTACCTTATAAGAACTTCACGGGCAAAAAAAACTATGGCTGAGGCAAGAGACAAACTCTACTAAGGAGGCCGTGTTTCACACTATTATACCACTATAATTCGCTCATCTTGGCAGGGGCACTCCTGTGTCCCCTGATAATGTCTCAAAGGTTTTTTAGATATTCAAGTTGCCGAAACTACTAAAATCTTGTCTTTTGTCTGAATCCGTAACCTTGATGTTCAATATTCTTATCCCACGTAGGCAAAGCCGCGTCTAAATACAAGAAAACCTACAAGCTAACAACGAAAGTGTTCTTCACAAAACCATATTATATTATAGAGTTCCATAACATTGATTTCCTAATATAAATAACAATATCATAAAAACTTTCATTATAACCGAAACGACTATAATGAAGAATCATTAGAAAGTCTAGCAGCATTGCATTGTATGTCATTTGAATATTAAAATTATTAGAATTTGCACGTATTTCTTTAGAATTGTTAAACAAAAAAGAAACACAAATAAAATTTTGCTTCAGGTGTGGATACTAACTTTAAGAAGAATAAAAATTAGTTTTTAGTTTCAGTCAAGATTTTTTAATCACATTTTAGACGAACAATTAATATTAATTTCGTATTAAAATCCTAAACCGAAATATTTTTTATTGTGGTAAATTACATACATAAAATAATCTTTATCTTATCAAACAAATCATTAAAATAAGATAAATTATGGTAATTTTACTATTTTCTGAAGAATAGTAATGGTGCTAATAAACCTTAATTTCATCTACAAGTTTAAATGCCGTTGTAAATGTTTATTGTAATTGACGGGTTTTATTATGAGGCGAATCAATTAATGTTTATAGGTATTTGTGCATTCGCAGAAATAGACATACTTAAAACAATTTATTTACATATTGTATACTTTACGAGCTTTTTTGCCCGCAGCTTCGACTGCGTGAAATTCGATAAACGCGTTAAAATACGAATATCTTTCTAAGGCTCCTTTCAGAACATTATGTTTTTAGGTCCGCGTTCGAATCCCATCATTCTCACTTTTTTATTGTATGTTTGTCTTTTATCATCAAATTTAAACTTTGTCAAATATTTTTTATAAATAAAAATAAATTAAAAGTCACAAATGCATTTTCCCAAATTTTTTGCTCTGTACTGGCACGGAACCCTTTGTGTGCGAGTCCAAGTCGCACTTGACCTGTTTTTAAGATCAAAAGTGGCTTATGTCACTCTCTACCCGAAAATCGATTCAATTAGTTGCTTCGCTTGGGCGTGAGGGAAATTTTAGTATGGATTTGTTATGTAGTGATCAATTTATGCGCTGTTTTCTCTTGACGAGCAGTGACGGTAACAGACTGCTAATATGTTAGCCTAGTAGCACTCTTATGCAAAATCTTAATTTTAATATGATGTTGACTTTTTGTTAGGTTATCGCACATTTTTGTCGGCACTGATACTGCAAACTCTGCATTTCTTACAGTGTTCGGTGACTGACTGAAGCGCGATCACATTTACATATAAAGCGTTCTATTTTACCTGTGAGTTCAAGTTTACACGGTGTCATTACTTGTAAAGGTCTCGCTGTCCATCAATCACCAAAGAAATTACATTTATGTCTGTATACAACCTTCATGTTAAAACAATAAGACCGGAAGCGAATGTGTCGTCACTCGTCTCGCTGTAAGCCATCAGTCAGCGCGTACTGACTACTGCCTCGACTTCAATTTCTTGTTTCAACCGCTCAGAAAAACCATTAATTTTTGTGGACCAGGATACACCAAGACGTGTTCATTATTATGTACTAATAATAATGAACACGTCTTGGTCCAATACATATAATATGTTTTTTGTGACAAGGAGCACATTGGGAATGATAGAGTTGAGTAAACATCCTGCAAAAGTAGGCGCTGCGAAACATAAGTGAAAAGTAAAGGCTCCCAAGAACTACCTAGGATTTCGGTAGCTTAGCCAACGTGAATCACGTTACCGAATATATAAAATCCTGAATGAATAAATAAAATAGTTGTCAAGTCGATCGCCATCTCGTGCATTTAAACTTTAAAGGAATAAAAGAACATACTCTACGTTTTGTAAGACTTTAGAGCTCGCACAGAAACTCATCTCAAATCCTCTCGTAGAAACAACATACGCGTCCATAGTCATGTCGACTCTAAACTGTATTTAATATCATGTTTCAGTGCACGAGCACTCACTGATTGCTTGCGTCAGTATTGCGGTTTAAGTATTTATTAGCATATCGTTGAGCGTCGATATGGTTTTCCTCCAATAAGCGTTTGAGCTCTACGCGTTTGTTTTTATCATGTATGCGCATAGTTTTTAGGCACTCAGGGACTGTGGTTTTCATTTATTCAACTATCATATGAATATGTTATGTGAAAACGTTGAATCTTGGAAGTGTGGGTCTGAAGAGTATGGGGTGTAATCGGAGCGATTGGTGCTGACACTTGAAAGGTCTGAGTTGTAGTTTGTTAGATAGTTAACATTTGGTAGGTACTGGGGAAAACCTTTTCTATTTCGTATTCGGACAAAACAAAGGCGAGTATTTTTATGCAAAGACTGAAACGTTCTTTAGAAGGTCAAGGTGATTTCACAACAACAAGTGAAGACCTAGATGGGACAATTCATTCTGAACAAATTGAGAATAATTTGTATGTTTTCTATGACCTTTGACCTGAGGTGTCTATGACCCATGGCGTGAGGCGTTTGGAATTACAGACGCCATTACAATTTACAATATTTCTTTGAAGACGTTGGCTGCGACATTATATTAATGGATCCCACCGTCGTGGACACGCTTCTCGAAATGTATGCTGCTTGTCTTACTTCGTAGTATTTATTTTTGTTTTTATAATTTCTGACAAATTCAAATCAACTCAGGTTATTTAGGTGGAATATTATTACTGACCTAACTTGGAGGTAAAGTCTCTGATACGAAATATATTCACGGAGTTGGGCCTTAATTTCTTTGTATGCCTGAAGCTATTGGGGTAATTAAGGTTTTTGTGTCACATGACTTACCAAATGTTATGAATTACCAAACGTTAGTCAATTTAGGTCAAACGGACGAGACACCACAAGTTTTGGCGGCTGTCAGCAATGTGTACGGCAGTTATGGAGATTCTTTTTCATCATGGGGGAAACCCATTTCTAGATGAGTCACTGGCGACTGTGTGGGTGCAACAGTAATTGCTATAGAATCAATAATTTAATGCCCTTCTGTAAAGTAAAAAGGGTTTAGGTTATCCCCACCTCAGACTTATTACATACCATAACCGCTAGACGAACAAAAAGGGGTGGATTTAGACGTCGACTTTGAACCTCAGACGGGGAATACCCAAGGGCACTCCCTAATGTTTGGCGTTTGAATAATTTAATAACAGGCGAATCCTTACCTCAGACAGACATAATATTACAAGAGGAATATTTGTGTGCTTATAAGGGTTCCTTGTACACAAAAAACAATAAAATTCCATTAAAATGGTGCGTTTATTGTTGTAAAGTGTAGGTAAGGTATGTGCATTAGTATGTTGTACACGATGTAATAAGCATACTTTTGATTAAATTATAATAACCAAGTAGACAGTCACATTAATATAACACGTGCCTGAAATTGTCTGAGTCTGAAACATGTGAAGACTGAGTCCTAGCGGCTTTTGACAAAGTTTCTGATAGGCTATCCATAACTTCTTTGACAGATTCTCCATACAAATAAAGATAGAGATATATATATATATATATATATATATATATATTGTGCATAGTCTGCAAGAGGTAAAAGAGGTCCTAATTGTTGTTGCCAAAGGCCTTTAGAATGAGTTTTTGGTTTAGCTTTGTTTGTTTCAATAAGATTAAATAATTTCAAAGGTAAAGTGAAAATTCTTTTTGCAAGATAAGTCTCGAAATGTGTAGTAGGCGTCATGTTAGGACGATTTCGAAATGTTTTATTGTAGTCATATCAGCTGACGATCGTACGTGCGTTTTGCGTATCAAAACTTACAGGTAACTTCTATAAAATAATTTGAAGGTAATTATTATGTTTATGTATAATGGGGGAAATTGAAAGAGAGCCAATTGATGGACCTACGTCCTTTGGTCGGAAAATGTCAATTCCATGCAAGTTGTGATCTGTCGGATGAGTTTGACATAATCCGATCAAATTACTTAGATCTACAATCTGTATCTGTTTCAACTTGTCTGATTGTACAACAAGAGACGCTTGCATGTATCCATTTATTTAATAGTGCGTACAATATGCCGGTATGTAGAGCATACGGGCGAAACCAAGTATGCAGCTAATTATACATTGCCCGTTTGCTGTGAGGTTTGTGTATAAGTAGCCTAGTTTACGGTCATCGGTACCGATGAAGTCAATATTTCCTTGAAGAGTTCTGTTCTAAAACCTCTAACTTGAGTAAGAGAATTCAGGAAGTTCCTACAAGGATTTTGTTTCCTGGTAAATTTGGTGTAAGGACTAAGGCCTTAAAGTTCATCACCAACGTTGTGTATAAATAGAGATGGATGGTAGAAAGCTTCAGTTTCCTTCTAACATTGCCAGTATTAGTTCCTTTGCGTTTTGGCAAAGCTAGTTCGGCCGATATGAGTAAAACAAGTCACAACCCCCTTTATTTCTTGAAGTTTTCCCGACTCTCTTGTGCTAATAGCGAAATAGAATCAACTACATTTTACAAAAAATTACACTGACATTGCTATTAATGTTTATTTCTGTGCTATAAGCTAACAGAAGTCAATAATAAACGAGTAAAAGAATGTAAAAAATAAGTTGTTGAAATATATGGCTCAACGATTCGGACGAAATCAGCGGACCGATAATTTTCACGGATTCGTAGTTCAAAGGATGTTACACGATCCGTTAAATATTTTTAATTTAAACCTCAATGATTAAATGATCGATCCGATCGACCGATTATGCTTGAGCCTTCGTCCTTGCTCTATGAAATAGTTAATGGCTTAATGCACCAATAAAAATATTAATAGGAGCGTGTTCGATAGGCATATTATAATTATACCGAGTAATGCTCCGTGTAAAGTATTAAACATTTATGATCGTTAAAATAGGGTACCTAATTACGGCTGTAAAACGTCGAACTCATTAGTTTTGTTGCATGATATGTGTTGTGTTCGTATTCTGCTAAGTGCTAGACGTGTAGTCCTTGCTCTTGTAGGTGGAACTATATTTCTCTCTGGTTTGGTTGGTAAGATGTCTGTGATCGGTATAAATATTGGCAATTGGCACGGAATTTTATACTTTTGACATTTTATATGAAGTTTTGTGCCAAGTTACGGCGAAAAGATTATAGTAATAAATAACTAAATAAATAAAAATAAAAATTATTTATTATCAGACAAATAAGTAATAGAAAAAAAAAACAATAGAAATTAAATTAAAATATTACAATTACATGCAAACAATAATTATAAAAACATGAAAACATAACGATATCCTCGTTGCCCTGACATGTAGCTCAGTGAGTCTACATAGGAGAACGGAGTCGATTCTCCCCCATCATTTTTATTAGGACTATGTTACGACTCCCTCGCACCCTTTGCATGACTGACGCAACTTTTCTCTTCATGGATGCATAAAAGTCATCCACTCCTGCGTTAGCAAACATACCGAATACACTTACAGTATCGAGGGAGGCGAAACAGAGACCTAAATTACATTACTATATAGGACACGTAAGGCGCCATAGGGTCGTCGTGTAAAGTATAATAGTT
This sequence comes from Cyclargus thomasi, assembly GCA_026546445.1. Classification (NCBI taxonomy): domain Eukaryota; kingdom Metazoa; phylum Arthropoda; class Insecta; order Lepidoptera; family Lycaenidae; genus Cyclargus; species Cyclargus thomasi. The sequence continues at coordinate 12,333 of JAOTAV010054402.1, forward strand.
ATAAGTCACATAAAATAAAAACAGAATTAGCCAGTTATATAATTCAGATCGTTTAAAAAATAAAATGCTATTTTCTAAATTCCTAAAAATAGAAACTGTGAGTAATTGTCGTAGTCTTCGGGAGTCGTGCGAACTCGTCATTGTTTATATTTTCGTATCGCAGTGGAAATTAATAATTATCAGCGGTGATTCATACTTGTTTGCTAGACGGTTTAGTAGAACCACAAACTAAGATTTTTTTGCGCTAATTAATTGGTCTGGCTGTCAACGTAGGTATTATGTGGTATGTGGCTATAGGTGGAGTCAAAGTTTTTGTAAGAATGGTACTTTTTGTTTCTAAAAACTGCTAATTCAAGCTGAAGGCATGCAAAAAGTTCACGAACTAAATATATATTAATAGCGGAAAACTTTGACTCCTTTTTTAGAAAAACGCTTAGATATAAAAGCAAGAAATTTCTCATAGTTATAGTTGATATGGAGGAGGAGCGTGGAATGGCAATATTTTTTTTAAATATGCTTTGGTCTTGCATAATTTTGTTAAATGAAACGCTACGCACACTACAACACTCAGACTACAATATTTTGATATGACACGATAATCATACACGAAACACTCTTTTGTTTATGGCTGAAGTTTTTTTTTAAATAATATTTGTTGGCCTGGTAACGAGACCTTTATGCCAAATTAAAGTCTGTGAATTGTAACTAGATTCTATTTTTAAAAATTCGACCACAAGACGACCTCCAGTAATAATAAAAGAAACCTCATTGTAGGGCCGTTTGTCCACCACCACCGTCAACCGATAACGAGATTATTTCGGATGGATAAAATGCAACTTTATGATCTAGGCTATAGGTTTTATTTTCTAGCGTCGCCGTCGTTGATATGGCCGAAATAATCTTGTTCTCGGTTGACGGCATTGGTGGACAAACGGTGCGGCGTACCATAGTAACAACAAAGAGAGTTAAACGTTGTATATATTTTTAAATTGTACTAAAATTTAGTAACGGCCTTCGTAGTTTGCGCCATAGAATCGCGAAAAATATAACGCAAAAAAATAATTTATTTTACCAAGAACTAGAAACGATTCACGTCTCAGTGTTTTATTATTTTGATTCGCAACGAAACAGAGTGCGAACCTGGATTTGTATTTTCAACGGAAACAGTATTTTATGTGTCTGGGTTTTCCGGTAACATCTTAAGATCTCTCTTCCTTGATAAATTTATATTTTAGCGGATTTTATATTATTAATGTTATAAAAGCGAATGTATTTCTGTTTCTTTGTGTGTTACATGAACCGATTTCACTGAAATCTGGTGTCCAGATAATTATGAGTTCATAAAGTACATAGGATAGCTTTTGTTGCGATTTTTGGCGCAACTGAGTTGCGAACGTCGTATATGTATTATGTATGTTTGTCTGTCTGTATTTCTGTTACATACCCGTTCACGTTTGGGACCGTCCATAAAGTACGTCACACTTTCATGGTTTTTGAGATTAAATTTCAAAATGTGATGTCACAAAACTAAGGACCCTCCCCACCCCTATAAGCCGCTTAGCGGATTTGCTGTTTCGCATAAATATACTAGGAGTACCCGTATCAGGCATAGGATAGTTTTGATTGCGGCAAAATGTACGATTGCTGTACGATATTGGCACAACGGAGCGGCATATAGTACTAGAATGTTTTCCTTGTTATGTTGCTCGGCTATCTCGATAGGACCTTGGCAGAGGTCGTTACACTCACCAGATGGAGACATAGTGACATAACGGTTTCGCAGATGATATCCCATAAGCAATTTGCTCTCCCACGTACCTACAACCCGATCTCTGTTAAGACCCTTATGTCAACTACACAAGGGCCATTTTTAAAGACACCTAGGTAAATAGGAATGGTTCGTGCATGTGGGAAGACTTAGCGCCTACTAGCTGATCAAATGTGTCGTGATTACCCTTGGTGCAAAATAATATTTACAGTCACGACATTATATCGTGATATCATTCGTGATTATATCAGCCGTTACTGAATATTGATACCTAGATCACTAATACGTATACAGTACAGTGATAATGAGTTGTGTGAAAGGAGAGACCGTAATTACAGTAAGCGCTTAATGCTAAGAGCATGATCAAAATTTTTTAAGGAGCTGTTTTTATTCATGAAAATCTTTTTATGAATGGAAACAGAATCTCATAATTTTCGGTACTAAGCGTTGACTATTAATACGGGCCCTAGTAAGCGATGTTTTGGAATGAATAGGCTGGCTTCGACTGGAGTAATACCACGGCGTCACAGATAACTGGCGTGACACGCGCTCGTGCTGTGTTTCGTCGTCGTCGTCGTATAGGGTACCTCCTTTTCCCTCAATTTAGCCCATTCCCTCCTTAGGGGCCCGCAAGGCACTCGGCATGTTGATATTCCTGATGTCCATAGGCGACGGTAATTGCTTTCCATTGGGTGACGCGTTTGCTCATCTGCCCTTTCAAGTTATTCTAGATTGTTTTTAAGACAACCATAGGAGCACCAATAAATCGAATAATCGTTTCTGTGCTCAACAACTTCAAGCTCATATTTCTGTGTACACCTTCAATAGTTAGATTTCTATACATGTAGGTCTGTGTCTGTATATAACTGATAATGAGTGACTGATTGATGACAGTGTGATCTGGTAACCCATTGTCACGGTATCTAGATCGCCTTTAGAGTCGATAGCCTGGGAAGATAATTATTGAATGCTGGCAACACTTTCCCATTAATAATATGGATTGTGCGAAGTTTCTATCTCTGGCTTTTTACTTGGCATTTGGTTATTTGCTCTTTGCAGTTACATGCATTGAGAATCACAGTAATATTATGAATATGAAAGTTTGGATGTTTGTCCGGCAATGATGACATAAATGACATTTGGTAACATACAAATTCTTTCTTCCGATTAAATGCTCCCGTGGCATAAGATTGGAATCTCTATATTGAATGTCCTTTCCAGTGGTTTCTAGTTTCGATACCCGATTGTGAAAGCTCATATGGTCATAATAATATGTATGTTATACAAGTGTACCTATAATGTAGTACAAACATTCGGTAACCGATGACCTCTGTGTGGAACTGCATTCAAACAACATTCCTCTGACGCACATCGTACGCTAACACTAAATATAAAATAACCTTATACCATATCGTGAATACACACACAGTGAGCCATACTTATAAGGTACTTACTTGAAATTATTGGATACAATTATTGATTTTTTGGTGGTAGTAGGTATACCAGTGAAGAAGCAGACATAAGATATGGGTTGACATTTAGGGGGCAAGCGAGCAGACGGGTTACCTGATGGAAAGCAACTGCCGTCGCCCATGGACACTCGCGACAT
>JAOTAV010054413.1:0-15709 GCA_026546445.1 Cyclargus thomasi
AAGCAAAGTTGTAAGATGTTTTAATATTTAAAAGACTTTTTTAAAGTAAAATGTAGATACCATCAGATGTGTAACATGATGATCCTTACTAATATTATAAACGAGAAAGTGAGTTTGTTTGTCCTTTCTTCGCGCTTAAACGAAGTAGGCGAATGACTTGATTTGGCTTAGACTTAGTTCAAAGAATGTAGAGTACATGCCTACTTTTGTCTTCGATAAACATCACGTTCCCAAATATTGGTATTTTTGGGCAAAAACTAAAAATATAACATTATGTTTTAAAAGTAATAAAACATCAAACCATATAACGGACCAATTACTGTAAGTTCCTTTGAGACAGTTTTTGTCAAAGTTTTAAATGTTAAGGACGAAGGTCATTGTCCTTACTCCTAGCCAAATCCCATTTCACCAAGCCGTTTCTACTTCGTTTGCCGTATAAACATGCCTTTCTTAATGGAAACACTTAATGGATAACATTCTGAATACATACAAAATTATATGATTACTAGATGATTCCTGCTACTCCGTTGCGCCAAAATTCGTTTATTGAGCGGGAATAAAAGTATCCTTTCCCGGGATTCAAAGTGTCTCTATACCTAATTTCATCAGAATCGGTCCAGGTAGGCGTGAAAGCGTAACATACAGACAGAAAGAGTTACCTTTGTGTTGGTTTCTAAATAAGTAAAAAAATGTACTAAATTTTACGTGACGCTCTTATGAATGAGAAAGTAACAATTATTTTGTTTTAAAATCGCAGGATTGAAATATGAGGAAAAATCTTTTAAATTATAACGTTTGCTTACAATTTTCAAAGGTAGGTATGATTTTATTTCAAAAACTAATGCGACATTATGTTCTTTCGTAAAGTTAAAGTTTGACCTTATATTCCTCCTTTGAATTTATTTCATCCTTGGCAATTTATATCAGAAAATCTTCAAACTTTTATTAGACGAAATCTCCGGAGATTCCCATCGTTATTGGGCCAAACCTTGTTTAACCCTAAACTTTTATCCTCTGGGTCATTTTGACCTCTATTAATGAATTCTTCGGACTAAATTTCGCGTAAACTGAATTATATTTTTTATTATATACATACATATATTATAAATTTTTAAAGTGCACATTTTTATTTCATCTCGTGTTAGTAACGATATGACCATGAATTTATAATTACTATGATCGTCATCAACACTGAAGAGTTAAAATAAAATACCCCCAAGAGTTCTCGCTGAACGGCGAACTAGCACTCAAACACTCGGCAAGTCGACACACTTCTCACGGCATACTTGGGAAACGGCTTCCAATATAATTAATATTATATGCTACAGGGTGACCTGATCAATAATATCGCTTCAGCTAGAAACTGCTTAGATTTGCCATTAAGTTTGTTTGTGGTAACATTGTAATTGCAAATAATTATGTTATGCCGAAATATGCGATTTAATTGTTTCTCGCTGATATTTATCTTCGTAGTTAAATATCATATTTTTTAAAATAAATGGTCTACAATTCTTCAGGAAGCAAAATACGCCAAAGCTATATTTAACTGTCTTATTACAAAATTTAAGGGAAGCGGTGGTGAGTCCTGTCAGAATTAATGAGCTACTCCGAAAGACAGCTGAGACCGAAATCAAGCAGGACGAAATAAAATTCATGTAAAAATATACCGAGCCTGTACGTTTTTATGGTAAAAATAAAAGCAGAAATTATTTAATATTCCTACCGCGGTTCTGGGTTAATTACCCCTGGATCTCCTTAAACCAGCCTCTTGGGACTCTCGCCAGACGGAATTAGCGGGCCCTAAGCTCTTTAGGAGGTCACGTGGAAGGCCCTCAAGAATATAATTCTTGTGTTTCTATTCACTTAACTCAAACTCGCGCTTAAGTTTCTCAGTGCTCAGTCGCACTAAAATTTTGATGACGGTCGTATATTATAAACTGAGCTTGCCGAACTTAGACGTCGAATCATTTTCGTGACGAGACAGAGTTGTACGATGATTAAGCAATTCATTTTCATGAATTGAAATTGTCAAGAAACAGTTGAAAGCAGTACATTAAGCGTAAAATATTCTTCACCGTCGTATGAACATAATGTCCCTATATAAAATTTTAGATGACCGAAGGTTTCCATACCATTGATTTTAATGCTTGCAAGCTTCTTGTAACCGTCGACGAATCTGGACAGTATACAAAAGTACATATTATAGTATAAAGGAAACAACAATAACATACCTAAAGCAAAAGCTTTTAACCTATGAACGTTAACCTTTTGCATGACCTTTAAATACCTTTACGTAACGTGAAATATAGTAATTTCTCGTTTCATAAATCACATTCAAATATCTAGTAATATGCTTTACTAGTTGACCCCGCAGACGTTGTCCTGCCGAGATATTTTGTGAATCTAAACCATTCTCAGATCCCCACATACAAAAAATTTCATAAAAATCGGTCCAGTCGTTTAAGAGAAGTTCAGTGACATACACACTCACAGAAGACTACTACGAAATCTTTTCTATCTTTATATATATATATAAAGATAGAAAAGATTTCGTAGTAGTCTTTTCTATCTTTATATATATATATAAAGATAGAAAAGATTTCGAAGATAAAATGACCTTAAGAGAAAATACTTTTTGTACTGCGAATAATAATATACAAATTTTTGACATTATTTTTAGCTAACTTCCAAAAAGGAGGAGGTTACTCAATTCGACCGTATACAATATGTTTTCGATCATTTATTATAAAGGTTTACAGTTGCCGTCTAAAAAGTGGCACCGGCAAAACAAGCGCTATTACGCCTCTAGTCTCTCCGAGACCGTAATTTTAACTTTTGTACGATTCACAATCGTACAAAAGTTTAAAAAGCTGTAACTCATTAAGTTTTATTTTTCAACACACTTGATTTTGATTCAAGTTGTTTTGTGTCAGATAATTCTGGTGCTATTATTTTATTAAATTTTTTGGGTTCTGTGCATCATATTAATATTTGATCGAAGTACTATGTTCTGTTTTATGACTACTAAGTAACTTATAATGCACTATGCAGGATCTACATAATTAGCGTTGATCTTTGATCGTGTGGTCGTTTATAATCACGACAATCGTGCAAGCATCTACACAACCATCCGTATTACTTTGTCAACGAGATTATCAAAGGCGATAATACTGCCGTCCTCGAGCTTAAAAGCCGTTAACCAATATCTGGTCGATTTTGATATTTTGATGCCATCATGATCAGAAGAAAAAATTCTATCGACGTGTATTATTATTATTAACATTTTTCTAGCTTTTATAGTCATTCGGTTACCAAAATTAATATTCTCGTTATATACATATAATTCCTTACATTGTAACGCGCGTTTTTTGCTCATAACTAAAAAAGTATTTGTTGTACATAGCGGCATTTTAGCTTGAGGACGGTAGAATAGCCGAGCAGAGTCGAATATACACTCTACACGAACGTACTCGCATGTTATCGTAATTGACGATTATGAAAAGAAGCCATAACCAAAGGTTACTGGCCCCAATGACACACTTTTCATTCTCCTTCAAAACAACTGAGTTAAAAAAAACTGTCTTACCTGTAAGCCAAGTGCCGTTGAACGGCTTGTAGTGGTCTGTGAGCACATCGGCGAGGGTCGGCCTTCTGCCTCTGCCTCTCCCGTCATCTCCGGCCGGCGTGAGGAGGGCGATGCTGAACACGATGAGGCCGAGGACCGCGGCTATCACCAGCAGCGCTATGAGAATGCCCCGCCAGTTACGCTGAGTCGGTGTAGCGGCCGCCAACTCCTGAAAGAAAAGATAAGATTGAGCATTAGGGTATTAAAGTAAGTCTGAGTAGTTGTTGTTGAGGAAAAAAGTAGTGGAGTTAATAAGATTTCGAATATAATCTTCACATCTGGTTAAATAGTTAAGCGAGGCTTACTAGCGCGCTCGGTGGCATAAAAGGGAACAGTCAGCGGCATACAAATTGTGATTTCCTTAATGCACATCAAATCACTAGGTTTTGTTCGCCATAAATTTGACATGCAATGAGCAAATCAACTAGCTTTTATTAGACGTCAAAAAGCTCTGGCCCTTTACAAGAAACGGTCGTTCCAAGCAATAGGACTTAATGAATATTTGTTTTCGTCCGGGGGCTATAAATATACGTCTTATTATGATAATTTACGACATGTTTGCCGTGTTCCTGCCGGAGTTTGATAAATAAAAGGAGAAATCTCGAAGGCCGTCGTTTTTTATCGGGGCGTCAGCTGTACGAGACGACTTAGGTCCGCGCAAACTTGCGACTGAAGAAGTTCATCCTCAAACTTTCTTGTCTGTTATGCTAATTTCTAGAAGCGGTTACATTACATTTTATGTTAGGTTTCATAATGTTGTTCAGTAGTTATGCTCTTCCTAATTTCAGGTTAGGTCAGGTAGTTTGAAAATGATTGCAGTAATGTATAACTTTGGTGGCCCGTCTGCGCCGCTAAGGAAGACGATTCTATCACGTGGCGATAACGTTTTTGTAGAAAACTCTCGTAATGAATTGGGTGAGTTATCGACGCTAGAAAAGTCCGCTGAAAAGAAAAATCGACCATCGACATCTTCACTTCCTATCGTAACTTTATAGTTGGATTTAAAAGGTATTAATCTAATCTCTCTTTCAATTAAAGCCAGAAAAGTTACAGTAGATTTTACAAGATTCTCTTATTTTGCGAGTGTTAAATTCATTTCCCGTTCACTTATTACATTCATACGTCTTAAGCATTTATGTTTCATAAAAGGCGTCTTATATATCTCACGTAAAAACGTCTCGTAGTCTCATTTAATCTCATATATTTATTACAGGATATTAATATCCAGAAAGCCTCTTATTAATGAATTCTCAGTGTTATGTGGGAACTTTATTAATTAAGAGCGGCGTTCACGAAAATTTGCACCTTAATACCACGGTATAAGCGTTATATATTTGAGAACACATAAATCCTAATATTAATCGATTATACATTAAGATGGTATGGGTGATAAATATCCATAGGAGTTTATTAGTCCTCGAGAACTGCCTTCAGATGCGTGTAGGCGTAGGGGTGTACTTGTCTAATGAACCCTTCAGAATTAAAGCGAAAAGTACTCCACTGTAAATAGCTTATAGTATTTCAATATAACTATACAAAATATAAAATGTACGAAATAAAATTATATAAAATCAACAAAAATAGCTTACGTGCCTCTTAAGTTATGAAATGTTTTCAGAGGGTTATAAGTGAACAGATTCAATAACGCCTGAACAAAACCTGGCCCCCAGCCCACAAATTTTCGCAGAAATTTAATATAAGACTACATTTTATAAAACAATAATTTTGTATAGAACCACTTAGCGACTCATTACCGATTCCCGCTGCTGTGAATGGGGCGTTTTATGAAAGATGAATTTTCAAAATTTAACATCTAATATCGCGAATAAAGGCCGCCACACAAAAGATAAATGATACAAGGAAGTTCAAGCATCAAGTGCTTGAAGATTACTTAAAAATACTTAATTATTTATTTCGTTTTAATAGAAAAGTTTTTATAAAAATTGGTGAATCAACTTTTTGTTGTCCTAGAAAAATCTTTGAATAAAAAGTCAATTAGCGTATTTTTCATCGATTAAATAAGTTTATTCGATAGCCAATAAAATATCTTAACCGATAATTTACTAAATAAATACTAAATCAAAATATTTCTATGTATAAAGTCGGTGTCCAGTGGACAGAACCATATTTTCATACAAATCTGGGACATTTTTTTGTCCCCGGGCAACTGCTTGTAAACATATAAGAACTGTATATTTTTCTGAAATTCTCAGTTATAATATTTTACTATGTATTAAGATAACGTACATATGATTAGATTTAAATTAGATATTAGTAATTATTACGGTTTAAACTCGTAAAGGCAGAAATTGCGGTCGCATTATATTGATATTCAGTTGTTTCGTTCATCAGACCAAATAACGTATGTAGGTCTGTATAAATTAATTTCTTCGCTAGTACATCGATTGTAACGGCAATGTGTTTATCGCCGTAAGATTTTTCAAAACCCGTAAGAATGCAATTATACACAAGTATTTATTATACACAAGTTTACAATCATACGTCCGTTTGATTGTGTTATTACGGGATTTTAAATCTAATGTATCAACAGTACATTTCCAGTATCTACTTTACAATAATACGAAATTTTATTTACTTATTAGGTGGTTCAAATCTTCTATTAAATTGTAACAAAAACTGTAAAATGTAAATAGATTTTTGACTTTGATTTATAGACGAAAGCGGATCGCCCTCGCGGCAAATTAAGCCATAATAGTGACAAAACAATTCTTCTAAACTAGGAGTGAAAACGGACGGCGCAACTTTTCCAATATATCTCGTGGGGGAAGTTGGCTGATGTATACGTGTCAGCGGTTTCCCAAAGCTTATGTAACTTGAGGCGGTACCGCAAAACCCTGCAAACTTTTCTGATTGTTATAATTTACGTGTAAAACGAGTTTAAATTATATCGAGATTCGAGACTTTTCAAATACAGACACGATGTTCTTATCGACATATTGTGCTTGCCTTTAAGCAATTTATAAATTAGATGTAACATTAGACAGTCGCTTTCTGTTATATGCATTGGAAAACGCCTCAGCGTTAAGGGGGTTCTACACGGCGGGAACAAGCAAAGGTGCACTTTGATGCAATCCAACACAATTTAAAATATTAATATCTAAGATGCACCATCAATTCAATCTTAAGCCATGAACTGAGGGTGCAATTTGGAGTGTATCAAGGTCGTGTTTGACAAACACGACCATTTACAACATTAATATCTATAAAATGCACCTTCAGTTCATGGCGTAAGATTGAAAATGTATTGCATCATCACCTTTGCGTGATGTTGTTCATGCCGTGTAGAACGCCCTTTAGTTGTATTGGTTTAAATTTTTCTATCCCACAAATCCTTCATTGCGCATGTCAAAATCACATCAGACGTCAAAAACGCAAGATGAAGCGTCAAATCAACGTAAAAATATATACAACTCCTGTGACTTTGACATGACATGAATTTGACATGCGCGACGAAAGATTTTTGCGAAAGAGAAACGAATACAATATTTGTCAGATAGCTCATACAAACTGTTGTGTAAAATCATTCGGCACTGCTAAATTCTCAGCGAACTTTAGACAGGAGATTTGATGTATATGTACTCGGGTACTCGGGTACGTATAATAAAATCATAGTATATTATTACAATAAAATAGAGAGTATGTATTAAGAGAACGTTGAAAACAACAGTTCCTCAAAGTTAATAATATGTTTCAAATATACGAAACGAGTTAAAAATTGCATCGATTTTTCACGCCGTGTTCTTACAGATTACTGAATGCTGATGAGACTGCGCTCGCTCGGTATAATTAACAGGTAATAATCGTTTACGTTAACGATGACGTTAACCGATTCGAGTGTCCGTAATTAAGTTTACGACCAACCGAGAGTTTTACGGGAAAAATGGTTTTAAACCTTTGAAGATTTTGAATGTGTTTCTGAGATATTTCTGTGTTAACATACACGATGAGTAAGTAAATATGTAGAATATTTTTTTACTACACATGAAAAGTTAATCGTTTTGTAGAAATGCAAATAAAAAATATTATACGTATGAAATGTTATTATATAAGGAGTAAAAAAAGAAAGTGATAAAACTTTAGAGATCTAATCTGTTCCCGATATAGAGCTCACTGTGAAAGAAGCAGCGTTGAAAGCGAAAAAAGTGTTTCGTGATTTGTATAGCCAAGCGTCCGAGCGACTTGAGTTTGACCATGCAAATCGCAAAAAATTTTTTTCGCTTTCAGCGCAGGTATTTTCACAGTTAATTCTATATCAGTGACACAGGATCCCTAAAGTTTTATGACTTACTTTTGTTACACCCTGTATAGAGCCAAAGCTCTATTATATAGCAAACTTAAAAATTTTGCAATAGTAAAACATTAATTTTTCAATATTTTTAAATTTAATAAAATCCTACAAGAAATGTAAAATAAAAACACTAATGTCTACTCACTAATATAACATGTGACATTTGACAATCTTTCCGATTGCAACTAGAATCATAACTACCTCCTACATAAGTTACAGTAAACTCTTCTTTCATTTTCAACCAAACAAACACAGTTTTAAGAGTTAGCGGAAAGGGTAAAAAAGTACTAAGTAAAAATCACGCAAACACAGAGGCGAAAATACCCATTTATTTTGAAACGCAGTTATTGATCGGTTCGAGAAGCTTGGGGTCTAATAATAAACGCCGTCCCTCAGTCAAAGGACTCACTGAATAGAATATTGTATGGTGTACAATATATACTGATTTTTCGTGATTTGGTGTCTAAAACAACATTTGTGAGGCAATTTTGGACATGATTGGGCAGTTAGAGCGAACTGATGCCATGGCCATGGTCTGACGAACTTTTGAAGGAAAGTTCCATACCTATATAACATAGATTAGCTGATTTGCCTAAATCTTTTTTTTAACTCCGAAAAATATACTAAGTCAGTACTTTATAATGTTTGCACCATCTTTCTAGAATATCATAAGTAGTGATAGTCAAGAAAAATGTCCAGATGATTGTAATGATTCATTACAGTTATTATTAAAATAGGAAAGTATGGTTTTTTAACACTTACGGATTTTCTCGCAGGGCACTTTTTTGATTCCTGACGTTTCGGCTGCTTTCCAGCGGCCGTGGTCACGGGTGGACTGAGGTGACAGGCGTCCAATTTGAAACGTCAAAACGTCGGGAATCAAAAAGTGCTCCGCGACAAAATCCGTAAGTGTTAAAAAACTATGAGTGATACTCGCGTAAACCTTAGAAATCATTATGGGAAAGTATGTTTATTTGTTTGTCCTTCCCTCTCGCCCTAACGAAGCGATCAGTGAACTTGATTTTTAGTAAAGACTTAGTTGAAAGGATGGAGAGTAACTTGGGCTACTTTTACTTTGGTCTCAGAAAAGCATCATGTTCTCAAAATATTTGTATTTTTACGAAATATTTATTGCATTCCACGTGAGCGACACCGCAGAAAAAAGCTAGTACGTAATAGGTTTAGTACATTATACGGGCTAGAAAAACTTATAGTGAAAAAAATATGAGAGACGATGATATAAAGATTAAAGATATAAAGATTCTAGTCATTTTTTAAAACCGCACTTAAATATTTGATTAGGAAAGCCGTAAACTTGGTCCGAAACAAGAAAGTTTTGAGGTATTATGTTTTTATCGTTCCACGTTTTTCATATATAAAAGTAGTTAAAGAGTTGGTTATAAAAAGTCGCATACTTTATAGCTTTTTTAAAAGCGTGTAACCTTAAGTTTGAGCCATCGAGCATAGAACCAAAAGAGCGGAAATGTTATTAGTTTAGTTCGGAAAAAAATCCGCCCGAAGCCACTGCGCTCTGATTGGTCGAAATTATTGGAGTACACGTACACACAGGTTTCTTATTGGTGCATACTGTTTTAGTACGGGCGTAAGTTGGTTGGTGGTTAACAATAAAATAAAACACTGATAAGTTTCGGACACCGATGGCTCACATTACTTCTCTATTATTTATATGCTCGGTGGCTTGAGTAGACAGACTACCAGTAAAATGGGTAAAGTTTCAGACATGGGATCACATAAAAATAGTTCTAGAAACTATCATAAGCACATATAATATGGCTAAGACAATGAAGTGCACACAGTGGCCGGTAGGACAGCGTTTGTAGAAAGTCTGTTTATAAAGACACGTTAGTTTTTTAAAGATATTTAGGGGGCAATCGAGCAGACGGTTTACCTGATGAAAAGCAACTGCCGTCGCCTATGGACACTAGCGACATCCAAAGAGTCGCAGGTTCATTGCCGGATTTTATAAGGGATTAGGGAAGTTGGACCACCGGTAAATTCACTCACTGAACGAAATACAGCACAACGCCGTTTCACGCCAGTTTTCTGTGAGTCCGTGGTATCACTCCGGTCGTGTCGAAGCATGGCTTCCCTAGAGCTCCATGAGCATCCGTATGTACTTGGGATCGGAAAATGTCTCATTGGTAAAAGCTTCCACCGGGGTTCGAACCTGCACCCTCTGAGTGCGAACCAAAAGTCTTACCCTCTAGGCTATGGACGCTTTTTAACGATCTCAAACAAAATAATCAAAAGAATAAAATCGTGACTGTAAAAGAAATAATAATCTCACATATCCCACGGGAGTGTTTAGTCAGTAATGTAAAACTGAAGGAGTACTGCGGAGGCACTAGAGCTGTCACTCCTGAGTGCTGAGGGGCTTGTCGTGTCATGAGCTTCTTACATTCCAACACGTTATATTTCGAAGTACTATTTTCGTGTGTATTTTGTGATAAGTGTTGAAAATATACTGTGAAATGTAGGTGCTGTACCTACAACGAGAGAGAAGTTATAGGAAAAGTCTATGTGGTGGAGGGTGGGGATTTTTATTCGCAAGTTGTTCAACATTAAGTTGTATGATAGAGAATATGCATGATTTTTAATTATTTGCTTAAATAAATCTGTCGTTATTGAAATACTACGAATTTCAATTAGTTTATACTATATAAAATTGAAAATAACAAAGTTGGCCTTCATAGTAATCAGTTAGAGATCCGATATTGACTGTGACGTCAAAGTCTATAAACGCATACAAAGTTCGTACTAAATTAAGTCTTGAAAGAAAGTGAAAACTTAACTCGCTAATATCTTACTCATTTCTCAACAGAAATCTGTTATTTTTTGTTATTCTGTATATCGTTAAGCCCACTATCATAAAGATTTGCATTCATTAAATTTTATTTACACGCATATTCCCGATGATGTGAAAAAAGCCGCGCAATTGAAATCACCCGTGCGGATGGTTCCGTACTCCGAGTTCTGACACGAGATTTATATACAGTGTCATAAAAGTATGTGATAATACTTTAGGGTGTTTAGGTTTGTGTCTCTTATATAGAGTATTCTGTGAAAGTGGCAACGCTAAAATCGTTCTTTTGTGATTTTTATGGTCAAACTCATGTCGATGGTGAGCTTGTCCCTAGGTATTATGAAATACTTTCTTTTTATTAAAAAAAGACTTTTGACGACTTAAGAAGAACATATTTTAAATATCAACTCGCAGTCGGTTTCAATATTCAAATCACTAGAATGAAACATAAACCAAAGCTTTTGATCCCTCCATTCAAGTGTTGAAAAGAGAATTCTTTTGTCATGTTTAAATTTAAAATTTTTCTTTACGGCCACCAGTCTCCGAACCAAAGTGAATTCTCAAAACTAATTAATTATTTAACTTTCTTTTTCGAATAAATAAAGTCACAGAGTTATTAGAAGTTCTTTGATTAATGTCTATGAAAAGTTTATATTTCAGAACAATAGAAGTTTTTTGTCGATATTTCATTGTTACTCCGTGTCGTTATTATCTGCAAAGATTTCTCTTCGGTGAAGATAATAAATTAAAAGTTGAAGAAAACGTCGGGAAGTCTCTCAGGAGTTTTGTACCAATGATTTCCACAATACCATAAACCAAAATATGATAAAGTATATATTATATTTTAGTGTACATACATTTTTTCATTTAGTTTATAGTTATGATACAAGCAAACGAGTTATCTGATGGAAACAACTATCGTCGCACATAGACACTCTCAACATCAGAAGAATTGCAGGAGCCTTGCCGGTTTTCGAAGTAGCTTCCATTTTGGTTTTCAAATTTAGCCTTAGATGACCAAAATCTTATCTCAAATTTTTTATGACAGTATTTTTTTTTTCTTCTGATTATATTTATCCACAAACAGCGTTTTAGTATCAAGATTAAAATAGCTTTCATAAACTCTAAGGACGAGCTTATAAGACATTCCATGAAGATCCTAAGGGTCGTTGGGGCAATATACCCAAAGCTTTAAAAGTTTCAGATCACAATAGCGTTGACAAACCTCATCTTACCGTATCATCCCATACCAAACTCAAAAAGGGCCAGGGCATTTAGATTACACACACTCGATATCGGCAACAAAAATAAAAATAGTGTGAGATTATGATATGATATCGCATCACCATTAAACAATTTTGAGGCGTATTTATGAGACTGTCTTAAACAATCAGTTTTTCACTTAATCCTCAGAATAAAGAGGCCAGATTTTCAAGCCAGGACAACAAGCTAGTGTGAATGAGCCAACAAGCTAGTATTTCTAGCTTCGTGTAGACAAAACTAGTTTCACTTCTGAGCTCTAAGTAAATTCGAAAGCAAGCCATTGTCACCTACCCTAGATAGTTCAAAAGACATTTTATTTTTATTATATTTGTAAAACAAACAGTTACAAACAAAATGACTTATACTAAATTGTAGTACACTTCACTGCGTTTTCACACTACTTAAAAAACTAAACTTAACACAAACATTAAACTATAAAGCTCGTTTTGTCTACACGAAGCCAGATAACTAGTTTGACAGTCCTGGCTTGAAAAACTGGCGTCGCGTGTCTTGGGCATTACGATAGGATATGATATTTTTTATTTTAATCTGTGTATTTTTTAAGTGTAACTTGTCTAAGTGCCCAGTAGCAAGTGACCGCAACGTAGAGCTCTATTCAGGCGGATAGTAAAATCTCATTGTGTAAAATGTATTGTGCGAAAGTTTTTGAAAATTATAACAAAAGAAACCGATTCATTTAGTTCCATTTTTGCGGAATTTGAAATGAGAAGGTCATTTCATAGCACAATTTCTCTAAAATCTTCAATGCTAGATAAATATAATATTACATCCTGCCAGTCTAGGGTTTGTGAATCTAAACGATTCTAAAGTGACAAGTTCCCTTGAAAACACACAGAAAATTTCAGTAAAATCGGTCCAGTTGCCAAGGAGGAGTTAACTGACTAATACTACATAAGAATACATAATACTACATAAGAATGATATATAGATAATAAGATATGGCTTTGAACCTGACTTGCCAACAGGTATTGCAAACAGATTTTTATGGTTTCCTAATGGCTTAATGTAGAGGCAAATAAAGTTGTAAGAGTAGAAAAATGGCCGTGGTGTTTTATTAAAATAAAAATTGGTTAAAGATTTGTTGTGCGTGAAAAATTGTGAGTTAATAGAAGTCAATGTTGTAAACAACGTTGTAACAGTAGCATTGGCAGTCTATTTATAGCACAAATAAAGAAACTGATATTAGGGGAAGACGCCAAAGGAAATTGTAAGGGTATAATATTACACGATAAAGACGTTGGAAGTTGCACCGTGTGATATGAACACATGGTGATTGGCATCGATTTTTTCGGAAGGGGAAAGGGGAAAGAAATTATTATTTTACGTAGCTGATAACTTTGATTACTTTTTTTTGTGATATAAAGAGCCCAGAAAAAACAAATTGGCTGAACATACAGAGGGAAAGTCAGACTAATAGACTACTGGCCCCTTCCACAAAATGGATGGGTCTTGTCTCCGCAGGAGAGCTTTAGAGGACGATAAAAGAGCTTAAAACAATAAGATTTTGTTTTATGATTTCACTCGTAAGCTCTCCAACTGGAAGCTGATGAAAAACTAAAGTTCAGGTAGTCAGAAAGTTCATTTTAGACATATATTTTTGTACGGCATTGCGGAATGATGGATAAGAATCTGTATTCCTTACGGCATCAGTTTCATAATTATTTATGAAACTGATGTCGTAAGGAATCAAATGAAGTTTAAATTCCTTATAGTCATTATACATCGTTAATTAATAAATATTATTTTCAATTAAATATACATAAACTAAAAATATCTCAAACTTGCGTCCTAGAGTACTTACTACATTACAGATTTCATCGAAATCTTAAGACTCCCTCTCTCTTCTTCATCTCGACTTTCTATGAAGTCGTGTCTATAGAACTGATAAATCTCAACACAAACGTTGGTTCGTACCGGTATCACAATTCATTTATCATACTATCTGCCCGTCGAGGTAACTTATACCATAATCCCCCTGAAATAGACCTTTCATCTGATAAAAGTATTATTAGATTAAAATAGGTTTCAAAGATCATTTTACAAACGTATTATCTATACATTTGTATACAAAAGTCAACATCCAAACGAAAATCCGAGGTAGGCTATATGATGGTTCTTAAAAAAATTGAAAAACAATCTACATGTATATTATTACATTTTATAATGTATATTCGACGTAAGAAAAGAGATTAAAGGACCTGTTTCACCGTTTGCTCACTAGCACCTAAACGGTGAAACAGGTCGTATAGTCTATCAACAACTTTATTTACGGTTATTGTATGAAGAATCTGTCAAAAAAGTTGTGGATAGCCTGTCAGAAACTTTATTAGTAAGCAGGGAACACAGGCCGTCAGTGTATACTAGATGATACCCACAAGTCTGTTGCGCAAAAATTCATTTATCGCGCGGAAACCGTACGTTTTTTCCGGATAAAAAGTATCCTATGTGAAGGACATATCCCGTAACCCAAAGTGTTACCATAGTAAATTATAGCAAAATCGGTTCAGCAATTTGAGTGTGAAGAGTTAACAAACAGACAAACCTTCGCACTTACAGTGAAAGTATGAAAGTATTTATAGAAAGTAAACTTAAATTATTAGGTTGAAATAAAAATATACAAAAGATATTAATAAGATAAATAGGAAACTTCACAACTAAGTTTCTTAAAATTATACTGAACTCTGTACAAGTTATTCAAGTTATTTGTAATATCTTTTCGCTTGGTTGTTTTTGCAAGCTGACGCTGTTTGATTAATTGTGTATCTTCAACTAAAATGAATTTTTAAAGATGACTACCAGAAAGTTTATTTTCGAATTACAATCCCATTCTCATTAATCTCAACAGAACTTACATTTATAAAGTTATAAAATATTTTTTTTGTTATAAATTGATAGAATTATCATTTAACTTTTAAAAATATTCTAAATAAAATTATATTTCGAGCATAATAAAAAGATGTTAATGTTTATTACTAGTAATGAAATTACAGGCTTTTTTTTGTTTAATAATTTCCGATCCAATATGGGAGGTTTAATGTATGAAATACGAACCTGTTTTTTACATCGTCCGGTCCGATATCGGACGGTTACTGCACATAATTATTGTGTCGACTGTCAAATGTTAGCGCCGACGCCGATACCGAATCGGATGATGTGAAAACGCTTTAAAACCTTTTAATAATAAAATAATTATGTAAATTGTAATATTAATTAGAATTTTGTAAAAAGAACGAAACTCGTTAAAACTCTCTCGAGTAGGTTTCTCGTTATGTGATTCGTTTGTGAATTCGCTAATCAAAGGGCTTTGATGCTCTTTTAGTTGGCAGTCGTACGTTTTTGTGAACTTGGGATTTTAATTTGATGAAACTAGATTGGACCCGCGTCTCCGAGGCGTACGAATTTTACTTTAATGAAAAAGATAATATCAATAATATTAAATAACACTCAGAAAAATTTTAGTATTTCAATTAATTTATTTTTTTTAACCGACTTCCAAAAACGAGGAGGTTATTATGTTCGGCTGTGGATTTTTTTTTTTTATTTTTTTTTTTTTTATGTATGTTCAACCATAGCTCCGCCGTTTGTGAACGGATTTTCAAAATTTTTGCTTTGTTGTATAGGGTATTGTTCCGAATAGGTCCCATATTCACCATGATGGTGGCTGATG
>JAOTAV010054424.1:0-15706 GCA_026546445.1 Cyclargus thomasi
AATCATATTATTGTGCTTATTACAGATATCACAAGGCTACATGTGTCTGTGGTGCAATGAGACAGGTCGCACCTTCTACTCCATGGATGCAGCCCGTGGCCATATGATAGATAAGGGTCACTGTAAAATGCTGCATGAGGGAATAGCCCTTGCTGAATATACTGAGTACTATGACTACAGGTAATAGTAAAGGAGGATAACATAATATTATCTTTTATGGGTAACAAATAATAATATTCATATTTTATAGTATGTTGATATTATATTGTGCACAAAAGCTGTGATCAAAAGTACCCTTTGAGTTCCCTGGGAGTTCTTTTCTAATTTAAACATGTCAATTATTTTTCTACACAAATGTCTAATGTAAGTCATGCATTATGTGCAAAGTTGTTAATCTTACTTTACCTTTTAATTTACAGCTCTTCATACCCTGACAATCCAGAAGGTGATGAGAATATGGAAGTAGATGAAGAGGTGGAGGGTCCGGCAACGTTAGGTGGTGATGATTACCAGCTTGTACTGCCATCAGGGGCCATCATTGGTCATCGGTCTCTAATGAGGTTTGATATGCTGTCTTAAAATATGTTGGTACATGGGCGACAGAAATAAAGCAGCCTATACTCATAAAGACTATTCTTCTACTGCACAGTGCACATATCAGCACTTTTAAGTTGCTGAAAAAGAAGTTGCTTAGAACAGCTAGCAATTTAATTTTTTCCTATCTTTAGGAGCTATTCTTATTATTAAGAATGTACTATGGAGTTCTTGTGTCTGTTACAGATATTACAAACAACATGTATCGTCAAATAACCAAGTAGTGGTTAAGAAGTCAGACCGCAAATTACATCGGGTTCTGGGAGCTTATAAGGCGTTAGGATGGGCGCCTAAGGAGCAGGCAGTAGTTGCCAAGTTAGTTTTATATCCTCATAGCTTTTGCTTGCGATTCGTAAAATTATGAAAATACGTAAATATTAAGATATTTTGGGTACATGATGTTTTTCCAGACCAAAAGTAGCCTTTTATAACTCAGCCTACTTTTGTCCTTTCATCCTCCTTTTAACTATTTCTTTTCTAAGATTTGTTTCTTCGCTAAGGCTTGAAAGAAAGACAAAAAAACAAACACACTTTCCCGTTTATAATATTGACCAAAATTTGTAGTTTAAAAATCTTCAACAAAAGGAATTTTAAAATTAAAATTAATACTTATTCTTTTAACTGTGGACACTTTTTTTAAACATATTTTTTTTTGCAGGACGGCCCGAGACATACATTTCATGAAGAGGGTACAGGCCAAGGCTGAAATGCGACTATCCATCAAAGCCAACAAGTTCCAGAAACATTACCGACCACAAGTTATATTCTAGTCTCATTTTTTGTTGCTATTGTCGCATCAAGATAACTTGGCACGGAATTTCATACAAATTTTGACGTTTCATATGAGGTTTTGTGCCAAGTTACGGCGTTTCAACCAAACTGTGAATAACATTCCTGAAATGGCAAGGTTTTATTCTTTTTAAATCAATTTAAGTTACATTTTTTTTTCGTTGCTTTCTACAATTCTTCCCAGTTCTATGATAAAGTCACCTTCTAAGGACAGCCTTACCTTCTAGTCTAGAAACTAGACTTCAAATCGAATTTTGGACTCGACACTATAATAATTAGCTTAAATAGAGAAAGAGATGATAAAAAAAGAAAGTTTGTACATAATAATTATATACAGCATTCACTCATCAAATTTATTAAACAATATTTCTTGTTCAATGTTTGTTACAATTTAAATGCAATTTTTAAATTGCTGTGTTCACTTGTTGTAAAATATCGGCCATCGTGTTTTCATCAAAATAAATTAATAAAATGTTTATAAGAACATTTTTTCTTTTATTATTTTTTTTTTACGCAAAACATTTACAGCTGTGTGTGTTCCTAAAACTGCTTGTAATAAATTTATTTTCGACTAGATGCACGCAACTAAGAAGCAAACATTTTTCCCAGATAAAAGTATCCTATGTCCTTCCTCGGGACTCAAAGTATTTACATACCAAATTTCGGCAAAATTAGTTCTGTGGTTTGGGCGTGAAGAGGTAACAGACAGACACGCTTTAACATTTATAATATTAAGTATCGAAGAATCGATATGGAAGTATGGATGGATAGCGGTGCGAATACTTTGTTGGTTGGGCGACAGTGGCTGGTATTACTCTATCGCTCAACTGTAATAATTATAATGTTGTGTGTTCGTCTAGTTAGAGCGTCCGTAGCCTAGTGGTAAGTAACCTTTGGTTAGCACTCGAGAGGGTGGAGGCGTGTACCAATGACACATTTTTCGATCTTAAGTACATAATACGGATGCTCATTGCCGTGGGAGAGCATTGCTTCGGCACGAATGGGCCGGCTCGATCGAGTCGAAAACTGTCGTGAAACGGCATTGTATTGTGTTTAGTTCAGTGAGTGAGTTTACCGGTGGCCTAACTTCCCTAATCCGTGCTTATATTATGTAAGCACGTCCGATACGCATCGTGGCGTCGCCGTGCAATCTGAAAGCTCCTATTCTCACTCATAGATTACGCGGCCAGGCGCCCGGGCGGCGACTAAGCGCATGTGAAATGGGGCTAACTTTACATCTCGAAACGGCGCTCCTAGAAGCAAACTACAGTAAATAATTTAACGCGATGCAAATTTTTGTTAACCTCCTTATGATTAGAAGTGACAAAGCATAGTGCAGCAAATCTTATTCGCGCGTTTTTAAACGAGGAGGTTATATGTTCGGCTGTGAATTTTTTTTATTTTTATATGTTCAAGGATTACTCTGCCGCTAGTGAACCGATTCTCATTTTTTTCTTTGTTGTATAGGGTATTACTCGAATTTGGTCCCATTTTCCGAAATGTGGTTCCTTGAGTAATCGAGGGAACATCTCGAAATTTGTATAGAAACATATAGTGATTAGATTTTTGGTTTCCTTAGAAGCGTCACAGGTATATATTATCAAAAAGTAATATTTGGTACCAAGGTATACCACGGTTCCGAAGGTACTGAGAGAACTCGTGATTCCTTTCAGATACGACTAGACTTAGACGTCCCGTCCCTCCTAAGTCGGGGGTCACATTTCTGAGACCCCTTCTGCTTAGTGTGATGTCACAATTTATAATTTCACGTTCTAAAATTGAAGCCACCTTAATATTTAAAATTTTCAGATTAGAGGTAGTTTAACTTCATTGTCACTAAATTTAGGGACCATCCATAAAGTATGTCACACAAAATTCATGGTTTTTAGATCCCCCCGCTTGTCACAGATGGGAACATTTCTGAGGACACCTCCCCTTTTGTGACGTCACAAAATTTGCAATTATACACCTACAAATTAAAACCACATGAATATTTTAAATTTTGTGCAGTCCCTGAGGCTAATGAAATATACAGGAGCGAGAATACCTAAAACTGAACATAATACCCTGTACCTAGTAAATCTCACAAAAAATCTTATTACTAACAAAAATTTAAACTCCCTAGCTATTACCGTACTTGATATAGCCTGGAGACAGACAGACTGCACACATCGAAGTCTAAGTAATAGGGTCCCGTTTTAGGTACGGAGTTAGGTACTTTTGGGTACGGAACCCTAAAAAGGAGAAAAAGTATTAAGAAAATAAACACGAGGGTGTAAACTATTTATTATCATTATAAGTCTGTATCGGTACATCTATTAATCCTTGCGGTATCGTCCCCTTGCGGGAGAAGCCCAATGCGGCTTTGAGAACACATAATCCGGCTTCTATGGTCTTCTTCCTGTCAGAGTCGTTGCCGAGCGCTGGGTTTATTTCGACGAGATCGAAGGCCCTCAAGCGGCCAGTGGCGTGGATAATCTCCATTAATTTCACTGCCTCTCTCAACGTCAGACCGCCGCGAACTGTGAAGTGTTATTCGTTTTATATATATATAGTCTTTTTTGGTTTATAAAAAATATAAAATATTTTTACGTTACAATGTAACATATTATGTAATAACGATAAGAGTAGGTACAGTGGCGTAGCGTGGGTATCGGTCGCCCGGGGTGGAGGACAAATTTGCCGCTCCCCTATAATTTTTACAAACTTAAGAGCGATTTTTTTTCACGCGGATATTATTCACGCGATTTTTTCATATAATTTCTTGGGATTTTTCTTCTGCCAATTCAGCGATTCTCTCATATAATTCAATGTGTTACATATTACAGCTAAGTGTAAGTGTGATCTAATTTTAAAGAATTTTTCGGCAAGAACCGTCTTTAGTATTTTGCAATTACGAGCGTATGTATGGAATTCCTAGAATTTGTCACAGAATAAGTACTTAATGGAATATTCCATTATTTTTGAATAGCTCCGACTTTATATTTGTGTTAGAAGTATGACATTTCAAATATTTTAACATTTTATTATTTATTTTCATGCGGGGCGGGCTGCCCCCAACCCCTGCCCCCCGCACGCTACGCTAGTGAGTAGGTAGGACTTGCTACGAAATTAAAAAATCTTAACGCATAAGCGACGCGCGAGCCCACGACGCATCAGGCTATATGTTGAGAAATATTTTTAAATAGGTACAATAAATTTATACCTGTTTACGACGACGACGATTGACGATTTTTAATAACAGGGATCCCAATAATTTGCCAGGGGACTAAATTTCACTAAAATTGGCGCAGCGCTTTGGGCGAGCAGAGACAAACTTTATTTTTTTTTTGCTTTTATAATATTATTATATACCCAGCATGTAAATATGGATTTACCTGGTGTGCCAGTGCTTGGTGCTTCAAGCGCGTCTAAGGAGTCGATGTCGAAGCTGACATGAATGGGTTTCTCGGCAGATGGGTCCAGAGCGCGCAGAATGTGATTTATGGATCTTTGTATGCCGTGTCTGAAAATATAATCAGTGAATTCATAATATATTTACGTTCCCCCGTCTCCGGGAATCATAAAATATTAACAACGAGATCACAAACTTCTATATTAATTTATGATCACGGAAAACGTATGCTTACATTACTTCGAATAGAGATTTATTCTTGGGGATGTTTTGTTGAGGAATTTTATACGAGTTGGTTGTAACATCTCGTACGATGAAATGTGTGGTAAAATAGCATAATATTATTAAATTTGAATATGTTTTAGTGGAAGTTCCGCTGATTTTGTAACTGGAACGTAAATTCAACTGTTATATAATGCAGTTGGCAAAAATTTTGTATGCGAATTAAAAATGCGACGTCCGGGCTTCAAAACAGTAAAATTGATCGGATTTTTACTGTTTTCAAGTTTTCTTATTCATTTCTTTGACGTCTTATTTAGATTTTAGACCGGAATATTCTTTAAATTTGTATCTAATTCTTATGTGCGCGTGTTTGTCACTGAACTCCTTCCAAGCGACTGGATCGATTTCGATGAAAAAAGTCTTAGAGCGTCCGTGGCCTAATGGGTAAGATCTTTTGTTCGCAATCGAGAGGGTGATCGAGCCCCGGTGGAGGCGTGTACCAATGAGGCATTTTCCGATCTCAAGTACATAATACGGATGCTCATTGCCGTGAGAGAGCTACGCTTCGGCACGAAGGGGCCGGCTCGACCGGAGTGATACCGCGGCCTCATAGAAAAGTGACGGGAAACGGCGTTGTGCTGTGTTTCGTCCAGTGTTCAGTTCACTAATCCCTTAGTTCACTTATCCCTAGAGGACGGCAAAGCACTTGCGACTCTTCGGATGTCGCAAGTGTCCCTGGGGGACGGCAGTTGCTTTCCATCAGAAAACCCGTCTGCTCGCTTGCTCCCTGAATATTATTAAAAAAAAAACTTTTTGTGGATACCGAAGGAGACTGGAGAATGGTTCAGATTTACAAACCAAGACCGCCAGGACGTCTGTCGGATCCGCTAGTTATATAATGAGCTAGGTGTTGCCCTCGACTCCGTACGTGTGATAACTTTCCTCTTGAAATGTTTCCTATTTTTTTTTTGCTACAAACCTCACGGAACCCTAATCGGTTCGCGCGTTCTAGGGTTAAATTGTCAGCAAAGAAAACTCGACTTATTTTTAAATAATAGACAACTTACTCTTCAATGTCTTCCATGGTGAAACAGGGCACGTTATGTTTCTGTATGGCTAGTCTCTCGTAAGCGTCCACTGATCTTAATCCGACGTAGCCAAGGCTGTTGATGGATAATCTGTAAAACAACTCAATATTCTGTACTGGGGGGTT
The DNA here is from genome assembly GCA_026546445.1 of Cyclargus thomasi. Taxonomy (NCBI): domain Eukaryota; kingdom Metazoa; phylum Arthropoda; class Insecta; order Lepidoptera; family Lycaenidae; genus Cyclargus; species Cyclargus thomasi. Next base: position 6,213 of record JAOTAV010054424.1, read on the forward strand.
ATTATGACCTCTTATTCTAAGCCAAGTTCCAATCAGTCAGCAGTCACGTGAAACTAAATACGTGAAGTTTGACGTTCCCTAATGTCACTAACATGTTTAAAATCCATTCATAGACAACGAAAATAGTATTCGTTCAGTTCTTATTCTAATAAGACGTTGTAATACGAAAAAAGAACGAGGCAAATGTTCGCTGTATATTGAACTGCCTGGAACCATATAGGTTTTTAATGGTCATAATAGCCCCCCTGTAATATGAAAGAAATAAAAATATTTATGGAATTTATATTTTTACTGTATAAATATATTTAAATATATATATTATACTAGCTTTTTCCCGCGCGCTTCGCTCGCATTAAGAAGTATTTTCATACAAACTTTTAATCCCTATTTCACCCTCTGGAAGTAAAATTTCATAAAACGCTTAAACACGTATTCATTTATTTTGAATCAGCAGCTTAAGAATTGACGAACTTGCTTAAAAAAATATAGAAACTTAAACCCCCTTTTCACCCGCTTAGGGGTAGAATTTAAAAAAAGACAAGAACAAATCTTGGCTAGATTATTTTCTTCTTCGTCTTTCTTTTCTACCTGTCTACGCCGCGGCTCAGAAGTTAATTAAAAAATCAAATGAAGCGAAAATGTTTCAGAAAATATATTTTGTGAGCTGATAGGTTTTATGACCCCGAGCATGGGGTTTAATGCACTCTGGAGGTCAATCTAACGCGACGTATCGGTTTGGTTAACGACATGCGAAGCCGTCAAATCGTGAGTGTGCCAGTGGATGCCAACAGATTTTTTTTATTTGGGGCTGTAAGCGTCCGATGGTCACATAAATCAGTCCTTGGGCTTGCGTTAATTAAAACAACACTTTAATAATGAATTTGACCATTTATTATTCCGAAACTAAACAACCGAACATACTGGCCAGGCCTCACGCAGTGACTGCCTGTCGCCACCAACACATCGCTTTCCAGACACCAAACTGCTGACACTCGCACACCCACACATACATGGAACCTACAGGGTTAAACGAGCAAACGGGTCAGCAAAGCTGAGTATGACTTCTATACAATCGTGCTTGCGTATTATGAAGATGCGTGCCCCTATATCAACAGTAATGTCCTCTTTACACGTATTAAGTAGATAACTAAATTTTAACTAAATTTTAAGTGGCTTAATTGCATGTAAACACAAAATTTTTTTTCACAAGATTTCAAAATTTAGTAGCAAGTTGCAAGTTAAAATTTAGTTACTGCTTACCCAGATAATTAGATTTTTTTTCTATTTTGTCCGTTAAGTTGGTAAGCGGGGCTTGTTGACACATTTGGACAGGTACATGTCAGCACAATTTAGTTAAATTTACAATTGTAGTGGCGTATTCGGGTACAGTTATCGTCGTGCTCCTTTTAGTAGGTATTACAATAATTTATTCCTCCAAAACCTCATCAATAACAAATTTAATGACAGAATTTACGACTTCAGTACGTTAGTGATCGTCCATCTTGAGTTAACTAAAGAGCTTAACTACTTAAATACGTTTGGACATAGACTAAAAATTAAGTCACTTAAAATTTAGTTTAGTTAAAATTTAGTTACCTACTTATCTTAATACGTGTAAACAAGACATTACATTACCATACTGCCCGTGTTTGTACACTGTTAGACACAATTTAAGCGTAAAAATTTTCAATGTACACCACGTTACACTTTAACAAAAGTCAGCGTGAAGTAATACGATTTATTTCGTTCACAAGAAATGTCACGATTTCGACTTGCCTTCTGGAAATGTCTTTTTTATTTGTCTAGCTCGACACAGCAAGACATCTTCTCTAAGCAGCTTTAGATTATGTATGTAGTTTCCAACGAGAGAGTGCATAATATAAGGAAAAAAGTATGAAAATATCGAATTTATAAATTGAATTTTCTAGAAATATATTCAACATAAAATAAGAGTAATGATAATGTCACTCATAATTAAAATGACAAGAAAAAGAAATAATAAAAAAAATCAAATGATTTCACCAAAAATTGGTTTATCACTTTATTTTAACATATGTTACTTCAACGGCATGTTGCACCACTTAGTAATGCAAGAACTTACAAACACCACCACCACACAAGGATGTAGACTCTACGAAAAACGAGGATGCTCCGGTGTTGGGGCGAAACGCGCGTCGAGGTTTTGTATGCGAGTGGGAAAGAAGGAAGGTTCTGTAACGCATGCTTTTGCGCACACTCACTCATTTACTTACAGGTTGAGGTTCATTTCGCGAAATATTGCTAAAAAAATCTTCACTAAACTTAAATTACTTATCTTATTTACAATATGAGTCCTGTAACTGAACTGATCCACTTCTTCAACATAATCACGTTGGTGAACATCAGCAGTGGTTCGCAGTGAACACCCCACGACACCAGCCCCACAAGCCTGTCGTTAGCTACCACTGGATCTCCGGAGTCACCCTGAAATTATTGACAACTACATGATGCCCACAACTCCGTTGCGCTAAAACTAATTTATCGCGCGACAACCGTATTTTTATATTTTATAACGTTATTTTTCTGTGAAAAAAAGCATCCTACATTCTTCCCCGAACTCAAAGTATGTCCATACCAAATGTCAGCAAAATGGTTCAGTGGTTTGGGCGTGAAGAGGAAATACGAAAGTGTGTCTATCAACAAATAGACACACTTTACTAAACCCTTATCTAAAAGAATGATTTTGAGAATATTAACACGCGAGCGGAAAACTTTGTACCCCTTTTACGAAAGACGCATAGACTATGAAATGTCTCCCAGTTGTAGTTGATATGGAGGAGGAGCGTGCTACAATACGCACACTACAATTTTTTTGACATGACACAACTATCGTCATGAAATACTTTTTTGTTTACGGTTGAATTCTGGGATTTCTTAAAATAAAATTTATTAGCCTGGTAACGAGATCTGTCAGCCAAATTGAAGTTTATAATGGTTTTCTTTGCTCCTATAAAACTTATTATTTTTAATATTTAAGGTCGAATTTAATACCTCTATGCTTGCATGTTATAACTATTTGCCATATATTTTGAAATATTTTTATTTCAGTGATTTCATACAAGATTAAGATATTCAAATATTTAAATCTATAATAAATATTTAAAACACAAAAATTAGACAAGCATAGTTCTGACGTAATTCCACTATACGTAGTGTGTTCAAAAAGTATCGCGAATTTTGTGTTTTTTTCAAAAATACAAAATACTCGTATAGTGATATACTACAATGAACATCAAGATCATGTAAATCGTGATCTGTTGACTGCGTTTGATATAACTTGACCAACTTACTTTTTATTCCGCCTAAATACTCCAGTGGGACAGATCGCTTCCACGCATGCAGCGCAGGGCGTACAAGAAGTTCTAATGTATAACAGGTCACTCACAAAACAAGTGGCACCTCCCAGGTTGCCTTCCGCGCAGATCATCCGCGGCGTGACTTCGGCGATACCGTATATTTCACCGTACTGTCCCGCTTGGGAGCGGACCTGCGTCGCGCAGTAGTTGAAGTTGATCACTGTCATCCGCACTGCTCGCAGACGATCCGACATCATACTATTGTCTTTTAGCATGTTGTACTGAAAATGTGAAGGTTGATTTAGGGACAGGGCTGTCATTGTCTGACGATCCCAAGGTCTATACCCCGGACTATCAGATAAAATTTTTCCTCAGACACCAAAAAACGCTTTTAAATTTTGGTATACCGTTCAACGATTTCAGGGAGAGGGGGTGAGGGGGGATGGGATAGTGTTTACCGAGTGTTATCGAGTGTTATATATATAATTTTGAATTTTCAAAATAGTATGACACCGAAAAAAGCTGATACAGACTCAAAATTTTAAGAATCTCTAAAGCATACATCTCGTAAACGTTTCTAAAGATTGGAGTGGTACGTGGGGGCTCTCTTTACCCAAGCCTTCCCATTATTTCTATTTTCATCCCAAAAAAAACAGGACGGATGACAGCCCTGAATATATGGTGCAAATGACGCAGTAGGCTTTCATATGATTGAAAATAATTTAGTCAATTGACAAGTATAAAAATTTGAATAAAGGAACGTGACGAATGAAATTAAATAAAACTTTAGATAGCCCCTACCTCATACGTCGCATGACCCCATCCACTTATAGTGACGAGTTGTCCCACATTCACATCATCGTAGGTCCCAAAGGCAATTGGTCTGGAAACATCCGTTACTGGTACAGATGTAGCCAGCTGCAAGAGAAGACAATCGAAGTCCAAGCTGTGGAACTTCGGACCGAACCAGCCCGGATGGTGGAGGTGCTTTGCGATAGGAAACTCCGAAGCGAAATCTGGGATCTCCGACCCGGCGTGTATGTAGTACTCTAAACTGTTAAAACAGTAATATTTTAAAGATTAATGCGATGGTTTGTGTGAAAACTATCAGGACAACTTAAGAATCAATAAGTACAGTATATATTTTATCATTAAGCCCTCGGCCAGACAGTTGACAGTTTCGCAGACCACCACGCTGCTCTAGAATGGCGTAGAATCTCTCGCCTAGCTTAATTGACTTATGCCTCCGTGGTCTTCAGAACATGACTAAGAGGTGATATGCTCGTTTCCCGGGTTGGCTCACCTGATTATCCGATAAGTAAGATGATACGTGCGTCGGATGGGCATGAAAAAAGTTGGTCATCATTGGTCATGTCGGTAATTTGTCACACGAGAAGAAGAGAGTGTGCACAACCTTGGACACTGTGAAATTATTCTGATTCCAATAAAACCGGCTACCATCACCGAAACCGGGGTAGAAGTTATTATTCGTCTGACTTACTCGCAATGGGCAGCGGTGATCACCCAGTTGGGGGAGATGAGCGAGCCGCCGCACGTCCACCCGTACAGCACGGCATACGGCGCCTGGGTGATGGATATGAAGTCCCCGCCCCAGATCCTTCGACCAGCCTGAATCTTTTCCAATACATTATACTGAACTACTATATATACAGGAGACATAACGAGTCAGTATGCAGACTTCTTCAAACAAATCGGCGAGGTGACTGTTAGCATGCTTCGCAGAGCACAGCAAGACGGCGTCACAGCGTTAGCTGGGTGACATTGGCCAACCTATCAATGTGACGCTTCTTATTTCCATTGAGAATGATAGGAAAATAACACTCTTTACTTCCAAAGAACTTACATCAGTTTTATTTGATTCTTTCAAAGCCAGAGCTTCGTGGTAGTACAGGTAGCCGCGCGAACTGCTGGCCGCTGATTCGCCGGAACGTTGGGATACCACTAAAATCGAAATTAACTGTTCAAAATTAATAGCTTGTTTCACCGCTTGCAGATACTCTAATCACAACTTTATTTGGATGTGCGTGTGTATATTGAAGTGTATGGACAGGTTAAGTTGTTAAAGGAGACTTGACAGTTTATTTCGTTCAAATTAATATGAATTTTTTCTTCTTACCATCATGAGTCCACACATTCGGCAAACAACAACCACATAGCAGCAGCAACACTACCATACCTGTTGATTTAGCTATACTCATATTATCAGCCTCACAATACCAAATAATTGTAAAAATATTTCCGGTTACGCATCAAAAAATATCAGCGTGAAATGATCTGATTGGATTCGTTTGGAAGTTACGCGTGTTGCATTCTGGTCTTATGGAGTTTGTGAGATGTGTCATGTAATCAAAAACGTCAACTGGAACATCCTAGAAGCAGCATTATTTGTTTATGGAGAGTTAATTGACGACAAGCACTGAGTTTAAGCTTAATTTTTGTAGTAAAGTGGACAGATAAAAGAAAGAAGAGAGTGTAATTAAATAAAATTCATGGTTTTTGAATAGTTTCTTTTATGAAATTAATTAGAAAGTAACTGGCATCGTCCATGTATACTTGTAAGATCAGACTTGAAGTGCGTTACCGGCTTTTAAATGTAGGAGAAGGCTACAGGAATTAGGTACGGGAATAATGAACGAGATGAATGGAGTTGGGCCTCCGGTAAACTCACTCCCTGGAAGAAACACAGCACGACGCTGTATCAAGCCAGTTTTAAGTGAAGCCGTCCTTTCCCCGGTCGGGCCGCAGCACGGCTCTTCTACGGTAAACAAAATTTATTGGATTATATAAAAAAATATATCAACAAAAAAATATATCTTTATTCCTTTTTAAAAATAACCCTTTAGTCATACAAATATTTAACTTCCATGGCTCACAATTTCAGACCCGTTGTCGAACTGATCCAGTCCTTCGCCATGACGACGTTAGAGAACACCAGTATGGGTTCGCAGTGTATACCCCATGACACCACCCCCACCAGCTTGTTGTTAGCTACCACTGGGCCTCCGGAGTCACCCTGAAATGTTTGTTGGTTAATGCATTGTAATACCAGGAAAAAGTAGATTTTTGCCGTGGGAGAGCCATGCTTTGGCACAAATGGGCCGGCTCGACCGGAGTGGTACCACGGCCTTACAGAAAAACTGGCGTGAAAAGGCGTTGTGCTGTGTTTCGTTCAGTGAGTGACCGGTGGCCCAACTTTCCTAATTTCCATATCCCAATTCCAATTCCCTATTCCCTCATAAAGGCCAGCAACGCACTTGCGACTCTTCGGATGTCACTAGTGTCCATGGGCGACGGCAGTTGCTTTCCATCAGGTAACCCGTCTTCTCGCTTGACTCCTAATTAACATAAATAAGAGCCAGGTTGCGGATCCAAACTGCTCATGTCATGTCAAACCCAACTGACGACTGATCACGTCTTACATGGATTTTACTTACTCCGACCAAATGACGTAAGTCCGTTAACTGGCATGTATTAATACTTTCGATGGTGCTATCATAGGCAGTTATTCGGTGAAGTAATATCACATATATATACAATAGACAGGAGAATGATCATCTAACCGGTTAAATGAGGGACTCATCATCAATTTAGATTCAGTTTTAGACAGAACTGAACGTGTTACGTCAGTCTTACGCTTATGTCGATTCCGTACATTTTTGATCGAGCGTTAAAGAGACAAAGAAAGCATATTGGCTAGCCTAGCCAATGCCAGGGGCTCTGCTAGGAATACATTGCTCGTCTAACTCACGAAACAAGCAGCACCTTCTCTGCCTTCAGCGCAAACCATCCTTGGTGTAATTGTATCGTTTTTGCCAAACTTCGACCCGTAGTACGGAAGCGCTCGCGTCACGCAGTCGTTGTGGTCCAGCACCGTCATCTCCACCGAGTTCAGAATGCCTGACATATAACTGTCGTCCTTCGTGAGATTGAACTAGAAAGGAAGGTATTTTGTTGTGATACAAGCGAGGTTCCTCTTCTTATATCCAATAATTTAAGTATCTAAGAAAATAATTTTGATGTTAGTAGAAGTAGGAGAAATTTAGTGAAGATTCAGTAGAGACGTATGTGCTATGTTTAAAGGGACTTAGGCTGTAATGTAGGGTTTAAATCGAAGTTAGGTGGCGCTGAAGAAATATCGCACAGGAGTTTTAGTGCTAAACTATTTATTAAAGACGAGTGTTCGGTAATTATGTTCTTCCCCGGAGCTCTTAGTATCTTCATGCCGAATTTCAGAAAAATCAGTTTAGCGATTCGGGCGTGAAGAGGAAACAGACAGACACACTTTCGCATAACAGGAAGTATGGAAACATGGTTAAGTACCGTGTTAAATGTTAAGTAAATAGCGCAAAACCTGAAAATAGTTTGTTCAGCCTTTGCGCCAATTAACACGTCGTAGAGATTAAGTATGAATAGAAATAGGAACAAGCTGAGGTCCACTTACCGTATAAGTCGACTCGCCCCACCCACTCACAGACACCACCTGATCCGGGGTCAAATCTTCGGGCCCGCCGATGGCGATAGGCCTCGTCATCTCCGTGTCAGGCACGGGCACCTCCAGCTCGAGCAGAAGGTAGTCGTGGTCAAAGTAATGGTCCTTCGGCTCGTCGAACCAGTTCGGATGATACACGTGTCTTTTCACGGCATACTCCTCGGTGGAAGTTTGGTAGTTCGCACCGGCGTGTATTTCAAATTCTTCGCTGGAATGCAAAATGCAAACGCTGACTTAACCAAGTACACTTCAACACGCGATACTCTCAAGACCAGTAGGTCTACAGTCAGTTTGAAGTAATAGAATTTTTTTGATACTCGATAACTACGTACATTTTTAGAATAGTCATTTTAATTCCGCAAGTGACCGCCAGAGGCGCTGTAAAATTTTGGCATACTAAAAATTTACGTAGTCGCTAAGTAAGTAGTATCGACAAATGCTGTTGCTTCAAAAGCATGGTAAAGCCACAGTAGAGTTGCCGACACAGAGTAACTTAGGAAAATCGGCCGCGCGTGAGTTGGACTCACGTAGCAATAGTTCCGTATACAGGTAATATATAAGCTGACTGAAAAGCATAAATTTTACTCCTATGAATTGCTCCCGAATGATAAATCCGTGGGTTTGTCCCATTGCTGCGGGTTATTATTCTAGTCAATACTAATAAACTAATTATATTATAATCATCGATTTCGTTCGGGCGTGGGGTGTCAAAAATAAACTTAAATTTGATGACATGACCTTGACCAATAAACTAAAATATGACACCCCACGTTTGAGCATGGGAGACACCTCCCTGGATATGGTAACAGAAATAAAACTGCTAGGGCTGGTTATAGATCAAAAGCTAACCCTCAACAGTCACCTGACAGAAACGTGTAGGAAGGCACTCGAGATATATAAGAGCCTGTCTAGGGGGGCAAAAATAAGCTGGGGCCTACAGCCAGAAACCATAAAAACCATATACACAGCAGCGGTTGAGCCGGATGTCTGTCACGCGTCCAGCGCGTGGGCGAACTCTGCGTCTAAAACCTCTAAACCAATTTTGCTGGGTATGACCTTGAGTCCCCGAGAAGGACATACAATATTATTAATTCCGGAAAAATGAGCGTACATTTTTCCTGAATTAATAATATTCTATGTCCTTCTCTACAGGAGTTGCGAGCGTAACTAGCATTAAATAACTTACTCGCAGTGTGCAGCGGTAAGTACCCAGTTGCTAGCGACGAGCGTACCTCCGCAGTACCAACCGTATAGTACCGTATACGGTGCCTCCTCGATATGTATGAAGTGGCCGCCCCAGATCCTCCAACCGAACTGAATGAAATGATGTCACGTGAGATTTTTAAAATACCAATCAAATGAAGAAAGGTCCAATACATCCAAATGAAAGCCGACCTCAAAGCCAGACCACGAGGTCGGCACATGAAATAATAATATAATAAAGCGTCTGCTTTACACCACGTCTGGCCTCGTGCTAAGTACCCGAGGGACTTGTGCTCTGGGTACCAGACAATGGAAATATATTTAATACTTTTATACTTTATACGTAGTGTGTTCAAAAAGTATCGCGACTTTTGTGTTTTTTCAAAAATTATTTATTTATTCATGAATATTTATTTTGTCCCCTTCAAAGTAATCCCCATGAGATA
>JAOTAV010054435.1:4271-15705 GCA_026546445.1 Cyclargus thomasi
AGGACAATTTTATCATAGAAAGTAGGGTCGCACAGCTGTTAAGTTACTAGTGATATTAAACAATAATTATAATAATATGTTTATTCATAAGTAATAAAATCATACAAACTAAAAACTATGTAGTTTTTAAAATATAAAGAAGCTATAACGCAGCTTAAGAAAATCTTCCAAGAAGTATCAGATGTTAAAAAATTTATTAATAAGGCATATTTTAGATGGGTAAAAATTTAAATTGTTATATCTTCTGTTCAAATGTTTAAAGTAGGTAATCTACGGATTACCTTCAATAATTTAATAATAAAAATATATTTAATTATGTATTATACAGACATTTTAAGTTTTAATCTGAAACAATCTAAAAAATAAACCCATAGGACAGGCCTCGCTTAGTTTGGGAAACTGTTAAATTGTACAATTTGATAAAAATGTTTTTGGTAAATAAAATATTAGTATTTTAAAGTAATAATAAAATGAGTATTTTTAATGCTTATATTCAAAAACTATTTTTTTTTGCAACAATACATATTTAATTATATTCTATATGTCAAAATATACTGTTATAATTTTTTTACAATTGAAACATTATTTGCTGACATATTTTTCGGTAACGATGGTTATATCTTCCTCTGCATTTTCGGCTAATGCGACGTCCGCTAGCGTCGTTCTCTTGTTTGGTGTCTCTCTGATGACCGATATGGGCAAGTCGTCGAGGTCTGACACGTAGGCCCACTTCTCGTATAGTCTCAAGGCGAGCATGTTGGCGTCCTGTTTTGGGAGAGCGTCGATAGTAACTGAGGGGAAGTGCTCTTCTACGGATGCTGTCACCACCCTCTGAGCGGTCCTCTCGTCGAACGTCTCTCCTCTCGCCTTGGCGTCCAGTGCCAGAGCCAGAAACTTACTCCACCGGGGTATGTAGTAGTAGTGAAACATCTCCGCCCACTGCTTGCATGCGTAGTCAGAAATTTCTCCAGTCGGACCCCACAGCGTTATCTGATTTCGAGCGTTCAACTCGTACAAGTACGACTCCAGACGGTTCGAGGCGACCTGTCTCGCTGCGTTGAAAAAGTTTTGCGTGCTAAAGTCATCGTTCGTCGCCAGGATGCTCTCCATGTCACCCATGGCGTCTAAAAAGCGATTTATCGATGAATTGAAAACGTACAATTGAGAGGATCTGTCTTCTAATATTTTGAGGTACAGCTGATCGGTTCTGTACTGGAGCGCCTGTCTAGTGACATCCACTAGATCGTGATTGTACCCGGCGGAGTTACAAGTGTCGGGGTCGCTGAACACTAAATATTTGAGGGCCTCGAAAATATCGCGCCCGCTGTACCAAGCCCACGGTCTTATTTTAAAGCTGGGCCGACGCGTTACCGCGTACTTCCCTCTTATTCTGTTCAGACCGTCGAAGCTGTAGACACTCCTCAGGAGGTACTTCCAAGCGAGAGAAGTGCCGTTACACCCGTATCTCCGCTCCGCGTACGCCTCGACCCACGCGTTCAGATCCTCTATCGGACTTTTTCTCCACGCGGACTCCAGCATCAAGTCGTACACGACGTAATTCTGATTGATCCCCTCAGGAGTGAGCCCGACTCCGATCATCGTGCTGTTTCGAAGAGTTCTCGCTTCGTACACGTTTTTGTTGATCGACCTCGTGTTTCCGAACATTCCGAGGGTGCCGCCGAAGTTGTGGAGCATGCACCAGATGAAAGGCTGGCCGTAGTACATGTCGTACAGCTCGTACTGCGGCCACTGCTCCGACTGCAGATCGAGTACGAGCATGCGGCCGTTGGGCACCGACGTCAAGAACGTCCGAACTCGCTCCAGGGGCCACAGAACGGGGTCGTGAACGAACATCCAGTTTTGAACCAGCCATACCGCGTCCTTGTCGACGCCAGTCAAGGTGGAAAATATCGCTTTCGACGTCTCCCGTACGACGCGGTCCGACCAGGGCTCCATTATGACTTCGTTAAAGGGATCCGCCGTGTAAACGTTGCTCAATCCGTGTCTCGCGGTGATGTTTTTCAGGAACATCGCCCCGAGCTCCGCGAAAAGCGGCTCTGTCGGCTCCAAAAATAGGTTGCAGCAGTAGTCGTTACCGAATTTGTTCCAAGGCTGCACCGTGGAGAACGTCGTGTTGGGAAAGATCCTCCGGAAGGCTCGTGGCACGTGGCCGTTGAAGGCGGGCAGCACGGGAACCATCCCCAGCCTGTACATGTAGTCGACGACTCGGTCCTCTATATTCCGCTGGCGGTCGTGCCAGGACCGTAGGAGCGGTCCACTCCAGCCGTGCACGTTGCCCATCCGGAGCCACGCGAGGAACGCGGGGCCCGTAAAGTGCTCGGCGATCTCCCGATCTGTCATGCCGAGGCGCTCGTATATATCGGTCCAGACTGCCTCCTGCGCGACAGGCGCGAGAGCCAAGTTGATGCCGTTGAGGGCCATCCACTCGACGTGCTCGGCCCAGTTGTCGACGGTCCACCACACGAAGCTGTAGGATGCGGTGCACACGTTCTGGTAGTACCGGAATCTGTCATTGGCGACGACCACCTCGTTAGCCTCGGGAAGCGGCGACGGCACGCTGACGCGCTGCACCTGCCAGGCGATTTGGCTCCGGCAGTACTTCTTGAGGTAATAGTTGAAGCCCCATACTGCGGCCACGCCGCTGCTGGCGCGGATCTGCAAGACCCCGTCGACCGTGCGCAACGTGAACACGTCCTTGCTGTCCTGAAACAGCACCGGCTGCACGACCACGGTGAAGGTGCCAGAGGACATATACTTGCCGATGATGTCAGTCGCCGTCTCTTGCTGTATGTCCGCGGAGGTTTTAGTCTGTAGGACGGTCGGGTCCAGATACGTCAGGTTGAGACATAGCACGGATAGGAAGTTGGCGAAAAATATTAAATAATGTAGCGCCCTCATCGTTGATTCCCGGCCGGTGTCGGGCGCGCACTGCTCGTCGCTAACAGCCGAGAGCCGTTCATAAGTGTTTATTGTGCGCGGCCTCTGACCCCGGTGCGATAGTGGTAATTGAAAGCCGTCCGAGTTGTTTGTTATCTACATTGTAAACATTTCTCTTGCAATTTTATCTGTGTTTGTTTTTTTTTATTTATTTATTTTACAAAACATAAAAGTTTTACAGAAACATCTCACTAAACCAAAGTTTATCGGCGAGATACGTTCATTATCCTTATCAAAAAAACTAATAATTAAAACTAAACAACACAAAACAAAATAACAATAGCTAGTGTCTAGTACCACAATCTCACACTTGAATTCAATACTTCAAACCAACATTCAATTAATTGTTGAGGCGAAAGTTTGTGGGTGTGTTCCTCTTTATTTTTATTAGACGACTGGAGCGATTTTAATATGATATACAAGTTGTTGATAAAATGGATTTACTTGTAGGCTACGTTTTACGACGGAAATACGTCATGCAATAATAAATAGTGGATAACACCGCAGGGCACGTCATCTCGTCATTAAATATTTGTAGTCCCAAAAAAATATGCCCGAAGAAATGTACAAAATAAAAAAACGAGACTTCTTGACCCCGACGTGATTTGAACACGCAACCTTCTGATCTGGAGTCAGACGCGCTACCGTTGCGCCACGGAGTCGGTGTTAATCAGGTCGAAAATTATAATCTGTTATTAATTCAATGTAGAAAAAAAAATATATTTATGAAGAAAAATACGATAACATTTTTTTTAGAAGTTTGTGAAACTCACATATAATTTAGATGATATCTTATCAAACAAGTCTTAAATTAATTGGAGTACGTTAATTTCGAACGATCTATAAAGGGACGAAAACATGTTTTCTGCCTTTGAAGTTGTTAATCGAAGTTTTTCATTTTTTATAGTAGTAAAAAGCGTCATCGTTTTTAAAATAATTAATATTTACCTTCATCATTTCTACTTAACAAAAAAGCAACGATAATACTTTAGATGCATGTAGATGTGTATGTATAGAATTCGCTGTGAAACTAAAAGCGCTGAAAGTACAATTTTTGTTTCATTTGTGGGCCAGCTTCAAAAATTGTCCCAAAGAAACGATTGTTCAGCGTTGCTTTTTTAACAGCTCTGTTTGCTGAGTGCGTGTCAAAATACGGCGGTTAAAATGTAGTAGTGATTTAAAAAAAATATTAGTTTCGAAGTTATTAAAAAGCCGTTAGTTTTTTGTCACAATGCGCGCTGTTCGCACCTACACTGCATCCAGCCAATGCAGGCTTTGATCAAATATTATAAAGATTCACAGTTGCCGCCTAAAAATTGGCATCGGCAAAGGCGCGCTTAAGCGCTATTCCGCTTCTAGTCGCTCCGAGACCGCGATTTTAACTTTTGTACGATTTCACAGCTTCAACTCATTAACTTAAGTTTCTGTGCATCTTATTAATATTTGATCGAAGAATACAGGCGACTCATACACATACTATATAGTTATCACTTTATTTTGTTCACCCTGTAAAAAAGTTATTTTTTACGTTTCAGGTGGCGATGGACACGGAGTAACGAGTCGTCTGCGTGACGTAAAAGATGCGAGTGACGTCATACCCACCTCTGACGTCACCGTCAACATGACACTGAGCTGCGTGTACCTTCTCACTAACGCGGTCTTGTTACTACCTTCCCCCTTCTGTCCTCAGAAAGGTTGCCAAGGCCAGTACTTAGAGTCGGCTTTGTTAGGTTTTTAAAACTTCCAAGAATGTTAACATTTCGGTACGTGTTTCTGCTGTTTTTCATAGTTTAAAATCACGTTGCAATATTTGAGTGTTCAACGGATTTGTAATTAAAACTACTATCAAAATACGCTCATACGTATTTTGACATTTCATAAAAAGTTTTTTTTTTCTATTCGCCGTTGGCGCATAAGAGCTTTTGATTGACCGATGTAAAATTGTTTTCAATTAGCAAAAATGGTGAGCTCTTCTAAAGATAGAAGTTTGAATACTTAGCATATTCAGATTCTAAGTACTGGCCGTGGCAAGGTTCAAGAAGACGAAGTGTTTTAGGTATTTCATAATCATATTTGTTCAATAAAGCATTTTATATATTGATTTGACTTTTCGTCTATACCTTTTTACTACTGTTTCATAGTTCCTGCTGATATTATATATACGAAAGTTTGTGAGTGTATATGTTTGTTACTTCACGCTCAAACGGCTGCACCCGTTTCGATAAATTTTTGGGTTAAGCTAGCTGATATTCTGTATTAACACTTAGGCTACTTTTTACGCAAGAAGCATCGCGGGGCACAGCTTGTTATATTATAAATGAGAAAGTTGTTTACATTTTGAACACCAATCACGCCGAATCTGCTAAACCTGGTTTTCATAAATGCCCTAACATTTTTTGTCACTTAAGGTTAAAGAAGGAAAGGACAGGGGGCACAAAAAAACCTTTGTTACAACAAAATTTTTGTAAATTTTATTTTCCTTTCAATGGGTTTAGTACGTCACTATCTTTCTAATTCGTTTATTAGTTTGACTAGGTCTATAGTCCGGTCACACAGTACGAGGAAATTACTTGGACCAATGCTACTTTTCGCTTTCCATTGACACAAAACTGTTCGCTAATGCGTATCAGTTGAATATTCGCTAATGCGTTTCAATATGCGATTGAAAGAGACTTCAATTTCTAGCAATGGCCAACAAACGAATTTCTACTTGCTCTGCGACCGTACTTTATATACATGTTGCTTGGTGGTTCTGTTGTACAATTTTTTGGTATTGTATTTCGTATATATAAATATTTAATTCCGCTAAAACTATGTTAGTATGTCTTATATCTTAGCACCATTATATTGCTTATTGTTAATAATTATACATATGTAATTGGTAATTTCAAAAGATTACCATAGAATGAGTTTTGTACGTAATGAAAATTTTGCCTTTAGTTCCTGCTTAGATATTTTAAAAAAATATCTCATTAAATTCCATTCGCGATAAGTTGGCACAAATTATCTAGCAAATTTCAACATTTATATAAAAATCTGGGTCAAGTTATAATATAAACAGACTATAGATATAATTATAGATATTTCTAGCTACAAACTCAAACTATGGATACATGGGGCCTGCTACATCTTGTAGCATAAACAGATATTTACAAATTGCAGAAAAAATATGATATTCATTTTAAACAAATACGACCTTCCAACAAAAGATTAAGGGCCTGTTTTACCGCAGATAGTTTATTCACAACTTTATAATGTAGAATCTGTCAAAAAAGTTGTAGATAGCCTAACTGACTAAGCAGAAACTTAATCGGTAAACAGGCCCTTAAACATATTCTATTGAACAGTTGTTTTGATACCATAACACGTATATTATGATCGAATTAAAAGACCTCTTACTTTTTTGGAGGCGTTTAAAAAATTTTTTTATCGATTTTGAGTTTTATTTGAGCATAACCTTTTTAAAAAAAATAATAATATTGCTACAAGATTGTAAAAAGGCATCTTTGGATTAAAATTGTACAAGGTTATCTGTATGTCATACAAGGGTATCTAACTCATATCCGTTTGGACTGTAATTATATGATTGTGTCTGTTCCAGTACTGGTACGTAGTTCTCTTTCAGAACAATCGGCTGTCTATTGTAAGCCTCGTTTAGCTGTCTCTCCAGAATAGTGTTCTGTAGTTCCTCTTCCTCCAACTGTAACGTCAGTTCCTCCAGCATTTTCCTTCGAAACTCCAGCTCTCTGTCCGCTTGTTCTATCTCCACGGCGTTGTCCTTCATCTCTTTGGCCGTCTTAGTTAGCTCGTCCTCTATTTTGTCTATGAGCACTGCGACTTGGGAGGTGTTCTCGCAGCTGTTCGCTCTATCCTCGTCCATGTATCTTTTGACCTTAGCCGTTAGTCTGACCACTAACTCCTCTTCTCTGTGCAATCTCTTGTTAACGATCGCTAGTTTTTCTAGAAGCTCGATTTCCTCTCTGATTTTGGTTAGCTCGTCTGCCGAGGCGTCGGAATCTGTGTCGTTGGGAGGCTGCATCAATCTTTCGGAGTTTACTTGGCATATGTGCGTGAGTTCCTTTGTGAAGTAGTGTTCTCTCATGAGATGTCTTTCTCGTCTGGACTTGTGTTTTGTGTGTCGCCGTGGTGGAGTGCCGCTTCCGACACCAACCCCGCTGTCGCTGTTCGCTGTCTGACTGTCGTTCACTTCGCTACACCTTCCCAGGTCCCGAAGGTAGGACTCCAGAAGGTAGTTGGTCCCGTGCTTCTCCATTCTGCTCTTGTGTGTTTGGTCTTCTAGTTGGTCGATGAGCTTCTCTTGTTCCCTGTAACATAAGAGTTGTTTTAACAATCGACAGAAACATAATTCAGTTTATGTGGATATTTTAAATCCAAAACATATAATAACTAGTGATCGTTTAAAGGATTCGAATGTTAGCGGTCTGGCTGACGTCACCTTAAGTCCTGTCAGCAATATTACAATATATAACTATATATTGGGTACCAAACGGATGGAACCTTCAGTCTTACTCGCACCGTCTCACTGGAGGAATCTCTCCGTTTCTATATCGTTTTCGTTTTCTATATCCGTTTCTATATTTCTATGTCATTAAGTTCAAGATTGTATTCTATTTCTAATTATAACAAAGTGTGTTCTCTAAAACCCTTTTTCTAAAACGTGGATTGGGAGGCCCCGTACGTTGTGAACGAATTTGTAGATTTTTTCAGATCAGCATTTTTGCGCTGATACCGGTATTTTTGTTTTTTGTTATACAGTGAACGCTTCAATTATATTACGTTTCAAATTCTTACGCATTTGTGAGTGCTATTGATATGTAAATTACGGATGCTGATTCAAATGCAGTAGAACCCATCGGTATTTCCTAAACGACGTCGAAAATTCCGATGCAGATGGCGCGCTACGCTATGGTGATAGCACGTTTGTCAGTACTGTACGTAAATGCGGCTCGTACAGCGCTGACAAATATGAGATCATCTTAACTTTTGTGAAATATTTCACCATTACCAACCTGAGTTTATCCAGCTGCTGGTGTATAGTTCTGCTTTGGTGGTGTATGACGGAGACGAGGCGGGCCGCTGGGTCCTCGCTCTTGGCGCGAGGTGGTGGGGTCCCAGCTCTCGTCTTCCGTCGTCTCCTCGCCCGGGACCGACTGCCGCCGTCGCTGTCACGGCCCGAGTCATCCTCACCGCCGCTAGACATCCGACGCAGGGAGAGACGGACCTGAGGCAAGACACAAATACGTAGTTCCATCGAAAAAATTCAGATCCAGTTGACAGATCTACGGCATTTGGGCGAAGGTACGTTTTCCGTCAAGTAAACCGTTTGCTTATTTGCCCCCTAATTAATTAAAAGACCTGATGGAACATTAGTTCCTCAAAACTCACCTCATGTCTAGCGTCTCCCCAGGCCGCCAGCACGTGTAAGACGGGCGCGTCGGGTGGTAAAGGCCTCTCCACGCCGCGCCATCGCTCGGCCAGCACCCACGAGCCTGAGGCTATGCCATCTGAAGCTGGAAATGTCATCATCATAAACATAAGGAACTAGAAAAGCATATACGTAACAGTAGAAGAGTTAGACTGTACTTTTCTTGTAAAGCATCAATAAATAATAATTTATAAGAAAACAAAATTCCACAGCCCAACATAACCTCCTCGTTTTTTGAAAGTCGGTTAAAAATTACACGTTACGGACAAAATGATTTCCGTTATTTATGTTTTGTTGTTTCTTCCTTTAGGAGAATAAAGCGTTTGATATCGAGACAGCAAAGGTGTGAATATTGAATATTAAAATTAACACTACTTATAATATTGTTAATTTATATTTAAAATAAAGTTTTTGTATGTTTGCTTTTGCCAATTAGGTAAAAAGTAGAAGTTTACTAATACTGTTTAGTCGCCATAAGGCTGTTTTCCAGTTCTTGCTTAAATGCTCAATGACGTCACAAGTAAATGTCGTCATGTCAATAGAGTCATGATTCCAGTACTACGTGGTAGGTACTACAGAATATCAATGAGTTTTGAGACTCAAAAATGTTTTTCACTCGCACATTCACACATTCATACATGTGTCTACATTACGTCACGAATACCCACCCTCAGGTGCGTCCTGTAGTGCGCGCACGATGTCCGCGCACGTGGTGTGCGCGCGCACGCCCCGCACCCACAGCCGCACGCCGCGCGCGACCACGCCCACCTCCTCGTCGCTGTACTCAGACGAGGACGTCTCCATCTGAAACCAAAATAAGTATTCAAAGTAAGATTCAAAGCAGATTGTACTTTTTTTAATTATTTATTGCATGCGAATAAGAAGGCGAGCAAGCACCTGATGGTGTTCATGGACACTTGCTACACCAGAAGCGTTGGAAGTGCACTGTCGGATAATGAAGGAATAGGCTACGCGAATAGGGATAGAGAATGAGATGAAGGGAATTGGGCGTCCAGTAAACTCACTGATAAAATGCAGCACAACGCTGTTTCAGCTTTATTATAACTAGACTAGCTGTTGCCCGCGACTCCCTCCGCGTGATAACTTTCCTCTTGAAATTTTACCGACAAACCTCACGGAACCCAAGACCTTTCCTATTCGTAGGAAACAAAGGCTAAATCGTGGAAATCGGTTCGTACATTCTGGAGTTATATGGTTAGGAGGCAAAACTCGACTTATTTTTATATTTAAAGTTGTAGAATATTGCAGCAAATAATTATTGTAAACTAAATAACCTACGAAAGTGAGACCTGAGACCGTGTTTAGTTTAGGATAAATTTGTAGGCGTTGACATTAGAAAAGCTGGTTAGAAAACAACATCATTACAGACCAATAAAAACAAAAGCTATCCAAGGTACAAAGAAAATCCATTCAAAACCCAACGAAAAGGTTGAATGCATTAGGGTGGTGGGCTGTGTTTGCGTATGGTATCGCGGCAACAACGATTCAGCAAACGTTGCATAACCCGCGGGGGGTGAGGTGGTAGGAAGGGGGGGGAGGGGGGCAGAGCCTGGCACCACCCTCGCCAAACCGGCAGACATGCGAAATGAAGTTACATGAAATAGGTTTTGCGAATGCCCATGTTACAACCTAAATATAGCTTTTAAAAGTTACCTTTCGAATATACCTCCATAGCTTAAATATTATATGATATTTATAAACTACTTGATTCAAAGATGAATAAATATTAGGTTTTATACCATTTTTAAGCCAAAGTATATAACTTGGTGGAAGGTTGGCAAGTATTGAGCTTGTAACGCCTGGCACGATTATGAAGCAACCTCAATTCATAAACTCGCTACACCCATAGTCAATATAACTTATGGTATTCAATGTGTATGATCTCGAAATAACCCAACCTCACGTCCGTCAAGTCCATTTTTCTCCCACATTTAACATTTACGTGTCGTAAAGCTATATTTTTTTACGATTTAATGTCACCTTTCGCAATCATAAAGCCGACTGCATCAAAAATAATACCATTAACGTTGGCGCCTCTGTTATTCGCGTGCGTTCGTGACCCGCCACCATTAGGCGCTTCCGTCACCCGGACCCCCCGAACTGGTACTCCCAACACCACCAGCACCCCCCGTGTAGGGGGGGGCTACACCCCTACAACCTCCCCGTGGCATTAAGCCGCACCCCTCTATTTATATTAGCTGATTTTTCGACCTGAAAGTATTTTAAATGTGTCGTTTTAGCAGTGTTATGATTCCATTTCCATTTTTCAGCTGTATAATCCATTTTTAGGGTTCCGAAGCCGGCAAAAAAGGAAACCTTATAGATTCGTCATGACTGTCTGTCCGTATATCACAACCATATGTTCTTACTTTGTACCTACGATATGCGCTGTAAAGTTATCTAAAGATTTTGTAGAAACGTCATATTTTTCCAGTTGTAGGTACCGTAGCAATAGCAGGTATGTATACAAAGTACATCTTGTACAATTTGTGGAACGTGTTATGTGCAATAAGCAAATGACCATAATGAGACCCCTGAGCGATACACGGCCAGGATTCAGTTACACGGCACATTGTAGAGTATTCAAAGTAACTGACATAAATAGAAATAAAAAACCTACTTCCACAGAAAGAACAATTCTTAATCCATAGTCAATACGAATATCTAGTCCTTGCTCTAAGTATTAGGAACCAACCGACTTGATTTTTAACCGACTTCCAAAAAAGGAGGAGGTTTCTCAATTCGACCGTATATATGTTATTTTTTTTATGTTTTTTGGACAGATTTCGATATGTTTTCGTATAGGGTATAGCTACAGTTTGGTCCCATTTTCACAAAAGTGGTGATCTGATTATGCGAATCGAGGGGATTTTATGAAATTTGTATGATCATTTATAGGGATTTTCACTTTTTCTTAAGGATTTCAGGTTTTAAAAAGTAAGATTTTGGACAAATGTATACCCTGGTTCCGAAGGTGCTGTACAGAACTCTTGAATCCTTATAGATAGC
>JAOTAV010054446.1:0-15703 GCA_026546445.1 Cyclargus thomasi
GACAAACTTCGGTTTGGCGAGATAAATTTGTAATAGTTGTTAAGTTTTATTTAATTAAATAAATAAATAAAAAAAAATTGTCTAATAAAAATATGAAATAACGTCACGTTACCACCCGTCGCCGGCACATAAAATAGAAAATTGTACACAACTTAACTACTAAACTTAAATACAATAAAGGAACTGTACAATTTGGCGGTCTTACAGCTAGAAGCGGTTTCCTCCAGACAACCAGAAGTTGTACGGAAGTTGTTATAAGTTGTATTCGTTTGGTTTTTCTTTCGCGCAAATCTTTTGCATAATCATGTCATGTTAAAGTCACAGTAGTTCTTTGTATCTCTCATACGTCATGCTGCATTCTTTACGTCTCACGTGATTTTGACACGCGCAATGTAGGATTTGCACTATAAAGTGCTTGAAATGAATACAACTATAGTTTACACACGTGATTGCTTTCTATACAAAATATTTACTCTATAGAAACATACCTTAGCTCATTATAAATTAATTTATTATATTATTTATTTTAGTCATCATTTGAGAAAGACACAATCAGTCTTTAAAAAGATTTAAACATCTGATGAACAGTTGTGTCAAAATCATGTACCGAAAATTTATTATTTATATTTGGTAAGGCAAACATATTTTTTATTTCTTTCTAAATATTTTTTTAACATAGTAGTGTATTTCCACAAAACCAACTCAGAGAATATGTAACATTTAAAATGAGTAAAAAATAAACTTTTAAAATTAACTAATCAGCGACCCGAAGTAATTCTTGGCCTCCAAAATGAGTTTCTGCCATTGATCTTTGTCCCGCGCCACCTCCTGCCAGTTACTGACTTGAAGGACACGCAGGTCAGCCCCGACAGTATCTCCAGCGATATCTGGGGCGCTCAATAAGGGTTCCTGTTTAGCGGCCTTTATACGCTCTTTTCACACCGATAGGTCTCCAATTTTTTCCACGTTGCCCATTCAACACCAATTAAATTAAAAAAAAAACTTGTTTAACAACTTATTAACCTTTAATAACAGATTCGTCCGCTGCGTGACGCTGTGGGCGGCGTGCGTGCCGGCGCGGTGCGGTGCGTTGAGGCGCGCGGCCCTCTGTGCGGCAACGTACGCGCCGCCACCGCGCGACTGTATCCCGCGGGCAGGAGGGAGCATTACGCGTATGTATGCTGTTTATGGAGTACGCACTATTCGTCCGCTGCGTGACGCTGCGGGCGGCGTGCGTGTAGGCACGGTGCGGGTGTGTATCACGCGGGCGGGAGAGAGCGTTACGCGTATGTATCGAAATTAATTTTAGAATTTGACATATATTAAAAAAAGGTCTTGGAACCTCGCACAGTTGCCCGCGTCGAATCGTTGGATTCGTTCGCTGTTAATCTCAAAGAGCGCTTGACTTCGATTCGTTCTGTTCGGATCTGTGCGTTCACTATTATGGCCAGTTAAAAATATAGTGACACGAATCTTGAATCTTAGTGAACGCGAAACGCGTTCATGGTCGAACATGAAAAAAACTACTGCAGGGCACACTGAATGTTTTTTTTATTTTAATGTTTTTTTAGTTATATAACTGAATGGCATAAATTTGGCTTATAGCGTCGAGTATTGAGCGCATATGGTACGTTGCTCATGAATGCCTTCCATTAGGCATGTTGTCGCGTCTCCCCAAACTGATATCATTTTTAAATTTCAGCGTGACGCTACAGCAGCTGTCGCAGGCACCGTACATGTTGGAGTGGATATTCGATATAATCGCCGACTCCATCACTAAGCTCAACTGGCAGATGTTCTCCAAGTCCATCATCGCCGAGGAACTCAATCCTAGCTCGTGAGTATGATGCCTACTGATGGTTGTAAAATAACTAAAATTTTGTATAATGGGGGAAATTGAAAGAGAACCAGTCGACGAACCTACGTCATAGGTCTTTTGGTCGGAATATGTCAATTTCATGTAAGTCGTGATCCGCCGGCTGAGTCTGACATAACCCGACCAAATTACTTAGATCCGCGATCTGTATCAACTTCTTTGATTGTACTATCTGAGTTTTTTATTCTGTTTGCTATCGGAGATTTAGCCATTGTGTTAAAATATTGACGATATATATTTTAACGTGGAAGAACCACCAATACCAAAAAAGTTTTTTTGAGGCGGTGGTATTTCTAATGCTGATAGAACAGCGATTGCGCTGTGTTTCGTTGAATGTGTGAGTTAACCGGCGGCCCAACTTCCCTACACCCCCTATCCCTGTTGCCTATTCCTTGATTAAAATGGCCGGCAACGCACTTGGAACGCTTCTGTTGATACATGTGTCTATGGACGATGGCAGTTGCTTTCCATCAGCTTGCCTGCTCTGGCTGCTAGTTTGTCCCCTTATTTAATAAAAAAAAAAACTTAAAGCATACTGCTAAATTAATCCCGGAGGCTTATATTAGTAAAGAAAATGACATATTTCCAGTAACAAGAAGCCGTGGCTGGTATACTTCCACTCGCCGCGCTGTTACCGCTGCTACGAGATGTTCCCGGAGTTCGCCACGGTGTCGATTGTGAGTATACCATGCTTTAAAGCTAAAAATATATAGTCTGTCTACTATAAGTTGAACCCATCTCTGATTTTGATTAAAAATAGTTAGATTAAAGTTTAACATATTTAGTTGACATTGAAATAGTTGTTTGGTGTAGCCTATGGAGGATCGCAGTACAATCAGGGAAACTGAAACAGAGCCAGTTTAAAGAATCTAAGTAAATTGGTCGCGTTATGTCAAACCCATCCGACAAATCACGACTTACAAGGAATTGACATATTCCGATCCAATGACGCAGGTCCGTCAACTGGCTCTCTTTCAATTTCCCCCATAGAACATAAATTGAGTCTCGGGGAAAGACATCTAATCAATTTTCTTTTTGGCATATATCTATGATATATAGTTGAAAATGATGGTATATAGTTGAAAAGATGGATATGCTACTTTTGGTCTTAGAAAAATATCACATTCCAAAAATATTTGTATTTTTGGAACGATTTTCGATTCTTCACTTCTCACACTTCACTATCATTCTCTTTTCAGTTGCTGAAAGACAGTATGCTATACGGCAAGGTGAACTGCGTGTCAGAGCGCAGTTTGTGTCACAACGAGAACATAAACAGCTATCCATCGCTGCGTCTGTACCTGCCGCGCCGAGGGTCCAGCATGGCGAGCATTCGATCTATATCGGTAAGAGATTTCGCCGACATCATAGAGGATATAAAACCCCATCTAGCGGGATTCGACAGCAACATGTTGGTGGATTTAGATGTAGCTATCCGAAGTCAGATACGTGATGAGCTGTAGAAGACTTGGCGTAACGAGCTGAGATTAGAAAATACTGACCTCGATAAGAAGTCCAAGGGAATGAAACATTTTAGTTTTTGAGTTATGGAGCTCAAGTTACCAAGGTTTTACTGTAATATTTTTTTATTTTTGATTTGATGACACTTAATGTGGGTTTCTGATCTTCGCGTCCCGCGTTTGAGCTCGCGTCTTGGGTTTTGTAAGTGGGCAGGGCTTCATATTAGCCCTGCCAACCTTCTCTTACATCACTATAGAAGTGCTCTCAATATATTTGCTCGAATCAAAGAGGTTAAGTTGATCCGTGCCTGTGCTTAACTTCTACGGTATAATTTTAATTGGCAGAACTTATAAAAATCATAATTTACAATTAATACATGCTTTTGACTTCACCTTAAATCACAAATCTTGATAAACAGACAATAATAAAAATGATCTGAAGAAACAATAAATCTCCAAAACTGTAATCTCATTAAACAATATAAGTGATTGCACATTTTTAATTGTTTGTATCCATTGACCTTGCACTGTGTATGTCGCTGACAACTGTCACCTTTTTTTAATTTACTTTTAACTCTTAATTAGAACTTTTTATAAGCGCTTTGTTCCTTTAATAATTTTAACTTAGTATTAAGTAGAAAATGCATTTAAATATTTCTATATGCAATTATTTAATTTTTATTATCAGAAATGTGATATATAATTGTAAATACAAATTATACTTAACTCTAAGTTCTTTAATTTTATCGACATACTTTTCTCTGTGCCAGTATTTTTAAGGTATTTTAAGCTGATGAAATAAAAGAACAATAATATTTATAACTTCTTTAATAAGAGCTATCTATAACATTCCTTTAATAATTAATTTATTCCTTCTTCCTTGACACATCACTTAAGTATAGTTTATTTACTGACTTTACTGTTAAATGAGAATTTTTTATTTATTACATATATAAGATGAATAGACAAACTTTTTTTATCTACTGGCTTGTTGCCAAGTATTAAGACAATAAAGTATAATTTCACAAAATTTGATACATCATACAAAGATTTAAATGAGATTATGACGCATTTTTAATGTACTCTAACTTTTTCAATGGTGTAAAATAAGTATAACTACACTGCCAAACTGTATTGTGTAAATAAATATTTTTTTTATAACTGTGTTTTATCTTCATCTCTAATGAATGACTGGCATTTTTACAGACAGCAACTAAAACAAAAATATTTTTTGTAACAAATTACTGAATAAAATGGGAAATATACTACCTGTGTTAATTGTTTTATTGTGAAAGAGAAGTGTTGTAGTGGTTGGGGTCTGATTAACCCTATAGGCTAATTTAAGTGCAACCTAGGGCGCGAGATTTTTTTCGCTTACACTGTTAATGTAGAGAATTTTAATGCATGTTAATGACAAGCCTCTTAATAACATTTGATATGTCGCTGGATCGACAGAACACTAATAAAAGGGGTAAGTGGTCAACACAATACTCACTTTTTCTTTTTTTTTTGCACTTTTATAGAACAGGTTAGTTCTATAAAAGTGACATTCTTCACTTTTATACAACTGACAGTCTTGTTACTTTTACATTATCGCGTTGTGAACCTGTGTTAACTGTGACAAAGCTGTGTTCTTTTGCAGAACACAGATTTGTCAGTGTTGCAGTCCTACCTAGAATTAGTAGGTAATACTTACATCTTTATTTCTATTCAACTGAGCATCAATAATGTCTTGGTCCACATTGCACGGCAGGAAAAAATCAACAATACCATACAGCCCCTTGGAATCCAGTACCAGCCTGTCTTCTCCTACTTCTAAATTCAAATCTTTCAGTTCCATCTGAAAGAATACATAATAATGATAAAAACAAAATCTATTTAACGAAAATTAACATTTGGCATAAATTACTAAATGCTTTTATATCTTGTGGTACCTTTTGTCATTGGCATAATAATCAGAAGTAAAATAGGTCATATAATAACAAATACTATGCCTAGATGTATAGATATAGACTAAAATTAACTATAAAAAAACACTTACGGAACTTGGTATTTTAAATTCTGCTAATAGATATTCAATTTCTCCAGTGGGTGGCTCTCGTCTCAGTCTGTACACTATCTCTGGAGGTTTGGAGACTATGGCTTGAGTTTTAGGTATTTCCTCAATCAGAGGCTTTGTGACTTCAGTGTATTGTTTTACATCCCTAATCTGAACTCTATGGGTTTGTAATGTACCCATAGATTTCCTGTGCTTTAGTATAGTAAACTTTTGCATGTCAATTTCAAATTGATACTTATCCTGTAGCCCTTCAAAGACCACAGTCAAAAAGAATGTCTGGAAGAGGTCATCTTTTTCAATTTTGGAAAAGAAATCTGGGTTTATAGCTACATCATAGACGGAGGCTGGTGCTCCAGATTTATCAGCTTCAGTGCGTCCCTCTCCAATGCTCATAGGCACACGATAGCTGGATGGGTCCTCAGAATTTAAGATTTGCATCAACTCTTCATTACTAATATCCCTAGGACATGGAATAGCTTCTGTCAAACAAACATTAACGAATACCTTTTTACCTTCGGGTTTTGTAAATGTTTTAACACAGAAACCTGAAAAAAATATTTGAATGAAGACTATAAATAAGTACAGCAATAACTTTACGTTATATGGTTATATTAAGTTACCTGGCCTTGGTTTGACGACTTTGTATGGATGCGGATCAACTGCAGACAGCAATTTGTTGAATTCCTCTTCAATGGGATCTTCCTATTAATAAAAATATCATAAACACAGTAAAAAATGTGTAAGATTATCCAATTACAAGTGTTATATTTACCGTTATAATCCTCATATTTTTTTCCATTATTGAAGGATCCACTTCTAGTGTGATAGATTTCTTTGTCATTTTGTGGATTCTTCTGAAGCCCTAATACTTTTATAATTAAATTGTAATTCTAGCGCGTTCCTTATTTAGTTTAGTTGTTAAATATATCTTATTACAAATGCATTAGCTATTAAAGTAACAGTAAAGGTAATAACAGGGCTAAGCGATTAATTATTTTTATTGGCGGAATGGTATTTTGCAAAATACAAAAATGCAAATTGTAAACAACTATTTGTGACTACAGAGTACAGACCAAAGAGAATATAATAATCAACCACAGACTAGTACTTAGTAGTGACAACCAAATTTCCTTTATCTTCTCTTTATAGCGCTACGGCTATATAACCATGGCCAATGTCAAGTTAAAGCGGGAAATCAATTTCCTTATACCAATAATATTCTTAGCAAAGCTATATAATATAGTCAAGTCTAAAATCTAGTCAAATTCAAGGTAAAATGTCGGTCAAATCAGTCAATTTAGTAAAGTGGTAGACGTTTTACAAAAATGTCGAAGGGAGTTTTGGAGAGATACATAAAATAGCACGTTTCTTGAAGTTGTATCACTTGCCCACACTTGTGCATGATAACGAATATTTAATTGTTACTTTTCTGCAACTATAACCCATTAAAACCCGAAACAACACAAATTTAGCGAAGAATACAAAAACACATCACTTTTCACATCCCGCCAAAACTCCATCGTGAAATTTCCAACCGAATTTCGACAATAACAACTGATTACAGAAACCTTCTCTTCTCCCTTTAGATATTATTTTTAAATATAGATTATGGCCACTGACCTTTATATTTATACAATGGTCGATATTCTACCATTAATGCAGATTAAAACGGAAATATTACAAATTTAGCAAAATACATAACGTCACTGGAATCCCCGCTAAAATGTCGGCCCAAGAGAATGTAAGCTATTTTGGCGAGGATTTCAGATAGTGACGTTGTGTTTTGGCCCAAAACAAAGCTGCCTTTTTCCTTATTTATAAAATGGCGCTACGACTTTTTAAACATACTGGAACTGGTTGAATTTACGGTTGTTTTATTCATCTGTAATGCAACAGAAGCTCTCGAGGAATCCTACATAGAACGGCAATCTTTCCCCTAGTTGACGCATTACTCATCGTTACAAAGAAAGCGCTTTTTAGTTTTTTCTTCTTCAAATGAAGAAAAAACTAAAAAGCGCTTTCTTCACTCAGGGAGAAAAAAATTGCACTCCTAAAAAACAAAAAGCCTCCATCCTCCTCCATATTCCAGTGCACGTTCTAGTAGTGAATTAATATTTAAAACCTATTCAACGTGAAAATCAGATAAACAAAAAAATTTACTTTGTTTGTAAAAGAGTACTTTCTCAGGTATAATTTAATAAAAAATATAATTAATATCTACGGACGCTTCACACCACGTCAGTCTGGTCCCGTGGTAAGTAAGGACTTATGTTGCGGCCTGCAGATACCAGACAATGGAAATATAGTTAATACTTGTATACTCTACACATATTAAAGATTTTTGTTACATAAATAACATGATACACATATTTAATACACACCCAATACAAGACCCAGGAATATTGAAAAACTTTTTGTATCGAAAACGATCTTTTCTTTGAATATCAAAAGTCGCAAGGTCGAAACGGAACACAATATCAAGTTCCATAGCTTTTGACATTTTAACATTATACATTACGTAATAACACAACTAAGACTTTTTCCGAAAGAGTTTTATTAAGCAATGAATATAGCACAAATGTCAAATTGAGTTAACTGGCTATAGGTCACAGTAATCATTTTTGCATTAATTTATAAATCGGTAATTGATTTTGTGGTAAGTTTTCCATTATTTTAAATCATTCTGTAAGTTTGTTATTTATCAAAAATAGTAAAAACCATAAGATTTTAACGTTAAATGTAAATGTCAGAGTCACCCCATAAGCTGTCAATCGTCGTGTCCGTCATGAGAACTAGGTCGTAACTCAAAAGAACATTCATTTATCTGGTTTTTGGAACATTTAGAACTAATTTAATCATACAAGATCCTTAGGAAATGGTATGATAAATTAATTACACGAACTATGCTTCTTAAAGTATATTAGCATAAAGTTAACAACCTCGTTAAAGCAGTCAAAGGTAGAGTATGTTTAAATATTTCTTTTTGCCATATTTTGTTCATTTACGTGTGTTTAAAAGATTTAGAAAGTAAAATACGTTTAACGAAATGATAGTTGGTGTGGAATATTTGATAAAACTGGTCAGCTCTTTTGATTTACTGGTTATATTGGTTGCGATATAAATAAATCAAAGTCAGCTGTAGCTAGTGAATGTAATACGTATGCATAATACTGATTACTCGAAAACCGATTGAAAATATTCGATAAAAATATTTTAATTTAGTGATTTTATTACTGGTTAATTGATTTTTGGCTTAGAAATGCTACTTGTTTGCACTGCTAAAGTGTATTTTATGTTTAAGTACCAGACTGGCTTAGGTGGTTTGGTGTGGCTATTCATTTAAAAGCTTTTTAAGCTCAAGTTATGTTTGTATTATCAAGACTTTAAAATGTTGTAAAGTCTATCTTAAAGTTACATTTAAATTGAAAAGCTTTTTAAGCTTAAGTAATTTTTGCTTTAATATTATCCAGACTTTAAAATTTTGTAAACTCTATCTTAAGTTACAAGCTCACTGCATGTGATATTCAAATCATACAAGGATCAGGGCCTAAAAATTAATTAACTAATATATTTTTGTGTGGTTGAATAGTTTGATTTCTACACTTTAAAATAAAACATTGATACTAAAATGTTTGAATATGTTACAGATATATGGCGTGAGTCGAGATGGCAGATAAACACAGCTTGAACTATGATGTAAGGGAACTCAAACTGGGAGCTTCTTTTACAACAAACAGCTCTCAGTACCACACTATTAAATGTAAGTAAAATATTATGCAGTGTGGGATACCCTCCTAATGCCTCCGTGGTCTAGTGGTTCAGAGCTTGTTGTGTTGCTTGTTGAGAGTCATGGGTTCGATTACCGTGTTGGAAACATGTTCTTTCCAAGTTTGGTTAGGACAGTGCAGGCTGATCAGCTGATTGTCTGACAATTAAGATGATCCATATGTCGGACAGACATTTAGAAAGTTGGTCTTGTACTTGATGACTTGCCAGTCATGTCATTCATCTACCCCACTGGGTTATAAGAGTAAAGGACGAGAGAGTGCTCCTGTGTACTCACTGATGTTAAGCAGTTTTTTTGCATGAAAAGGGATCTTTCAAGTATTACTCAATTCTTGAATGTTATTGTGTCCCCTATGTAACACACCATATCATTTTTCTGTAGGCATTGAAATATTTGTAAATCTGGATGGTGGAAGGTGATATTTTATTTTTAAGGTAAGAATAGAAGGTGATATATTCTTTTTTTTTCCAGGCTATAACATTGTGTTTGTGGAAATACTATTGTGTTTGTAAATAGTACTATATAATAGTGTAGGGTACTATATAAATGCTTTGGTACAACCCTAGCCTACGAAGAGATGCAGAACACCACACCCCTAGATTCCCCATACCTTGTCACACCATGTCACACTTTGTCAACACCCTCCCCCTTTTAGTGTGACAGACTACATAAATGGCCTCTAATGATAAAGTGTAATATTGATTACATAGATACATGTTTCTCATCTTTGACCTTAGTATCAGTTAATAGAGCTATTTACATTTATGTATAAAGATTCTGATATAAATTACATAGGTAATAAAATATTTATGACACACCTGATTTTGATATTTCACTCATAAACAAATATTTTTTAACAGACAGCAAAGAATTATGCTTTTCTTTAGTGTGCACTATCAGGGAAGTTGATACAGAGTCAGATTGCAGATACGGTGTGTAAGGAGAAACTAGGAGAGAATAACCAAACATTTGCAATTATATTTGGGGTCAGGTTTTTTAAAGTAATTTTTTAAGTTAAATTCAGGAAGCTTATGATTTTTTTTCTTTTGCAGATGACTTTAAGCCAGCATCAGTGGACGTCAACAAGATGGCCACATTGGATGTTGAACTCAATAACCAAGTCACAGTTACAGTACCACATTTAGGTAAGCCTTTTTGACATAGTGTTTAAATTATGCTAATACATAAATATAAAATGACCTCTATCATTTTCGTTAGTATGTACGCCCAAAGTAAAACGGGAACCGTGCGTTTTCCAAAACCGAAAGTCATAAAATGTTTTGGCTATGGGCTTAGTACTGTGAAGTGTTAGAGACTATTTAATACAACTGCAGTACTAAATATTATGTACAGGTTTGGTGGGGTAAGACTAACATAGTTTATTGGTAAATGGTAAAGATCAGATTTCATGACTAATTTGATTGTCCTACCTTCAAGCACATAATGAAATTAAAAAATATAATTTATAAACTTTTATATTATAATTAATAAACATGTGTGTATTCAGAAGGGTAATATTAAAAAAAAATAAGACAGCTAGCCTTCCCCCATGAAACTAAGGGTTAAACTACCAGAAAGTAATTTTAATTACAAACATTGATTTTATGCAGCTTCTGAACGAAATTTACATTGAAACTTATTAAATGTAATTTGAACTCGATTACAAACCGACCAGGTTTATTGTTCAAGTAATTCGTGAAATTAATGATATGGGGCAAGACTAACACATAATTGAAATCAAAGGGATAGAACGGTAACAGTGGTGACACTGTTGACTGCTAGCGGCAAATTAAATCCAAAACATAAATGCTTAACCTATCTTCATAGGTTAAATAGAACAGAAATCTGTAAATAACGAGATTGAAAATGATAGTCTTGCCCCGGTGTTGGTCTTACCACGGAATAAATAAAAGTACTAGTAGTCATAACCCTTACTTACGCCTTACAAGATGTTGCTTGTAAGTTCGCTTGCTGGGAATTCCAAAATCATGCTTAAAGCACTGAACAGATTTTTAGGAAATTTGATTAACAGACAAGGTATTTCTGCTAGGTTGTACCTGACTTAGACTAAAGGATACTTTTTATTCCGATTAAATGCTCCCGTAGGAGTCACCACCAGGTGAAACCGCGAGCAAAATCTAATTGGTCACTTTTCAACAGTGTTTCTTATTTAAGAACACAATATTTTTGCAGATGGCGCTGGAATCCCCCAAACAGTGTTCAAAGGGAATCAACGTCCATACACCAAGGAGTGTGTTTTGATCATTGACAAAGTTACTGGGGAGATAACGTTGGAGAAACTGTCAAGCAATATTACTGTTAAGAAAACTCGGTAAGGGATTTTTTAATGGGAAAAACTTGTATTTTTTTTTAATTTATTTTACTAATATACGGTGACATTCTTACTAAAAATTGGTGATAAATTTGAGTGAAAAATGTAACAATATATATGCCGCCGATCGCTGAGTGTTCCTTTATTAGTTACCGTGCACGCTATGCCCCAATAAATTGCACCATTTCAAAGTTATATTAAAAGATTAAACTGTTTATGATAAAGACAGAGGTTATTTTAACAAGTAAATCATTACAGTATAAGTCATTTATGTCATACTTGGGTTACAAATCTCACATTAATAAAACACAGGTTTTGTTTTGATCATAGAGGAAATACTTAAAGCAATTGCTACCACAGCGATTTTTCTGACGTCATCAATGGGGGCGTTTGTCAGGTGCACATATTGTAACAAAATTAGCAGATTATTTTGAGTAAAAATTGATGGGGCTTGAAAAGACACCTCACAATTTGTGGAGTGTGAATGAATGAATGAATGAAATATTCTTTATTGCGCACACAATACAATAATACAAAAGTTATACAAAAACAATTTTACGTTATACAAAAATATATTGGTGTCACAAGGGTGGCCTTATTACTAGGTAGCGTCTCTTCCAGGCAACCACAGGCAAAGATGAGATTATAGAAGAGATCAGCGTGCACGTGCAAACAAAAGAACACACAAATATAATGAATGTACAAATAACTTAACATTATATATTATATAAAATACTATACACAAATACTAAATGTAATAAAATAATATCTGTGCGGGACACCACAAATCGTGACGTGTCTTTTCTAAGGAAAACTTCTCCTTAACCTTATATTACCTCTGTTGTTTTGACGTAACTTCGTACGGGATTCCATACATCCATGCGCATTGTCCTTCTAGTCAGGAGTCGTCGGCAAAGGCGCGGCCACACACGCCGGTGACGTCAGAGCTCACCAACACCACGCAGCGGTCCACGTCCCGCACGCGCGTCGCCACCAACAGACGGGCCAATAATACCGGTAAGTGCGCACAATACACACACGCCGGTGACGTCAGAGCTCACCAGCGGTCCACGTCCCGCACGCGTGTCGCCACCAACAGGCGGGCCGATAATGCCCGTGAGGCAGAATGGGACAGACAATAGTTATTATAGTTATAAAAGTTTACCATAACATTACAGGACCAGTGAACAACCATAACCGGTTCAGTAACACGCCGAAGCCGCCGCAGAACATGGTGCGGTCTCCCACCAGGGTGAAGACATCACCACCTCAGGCACCGTAAGTGTAAAGTTTTTGATGAATTATCTGTATAATAAATACGCGAGAGGAAAACTTTGTACCTCGTTTTACGAAAAACGCGTAGATGTAAAAGCATGAATTTTTTTCCAGTTATAGTTGATATGGAGAAGAAGCGTGATATTCTAATATTATTTTAAAATATCCTTTAATCTTGCATATTTTTAATAAATAAAACGCCACGCATACTACAATATTTTGACATAACGTGATAATCCCACACGAAATACTCTTTGGTTTGTGGTCGAAGTCTGTGATTTTTTTAAATAAAATTTAAAGGCCTTTATGCGAAAGTGAAGTCTGTGAATAAATCAGAAAATATTTATGATCTAATTTCGACCACAGGGCTGCCGCGTCATTGCCACATTAATGAAAGTTACATATTCATAATCGAACGCACACATATAACCGGGCGCACAACTGAGTTGAACCATCTGTAAAACGTTGCTAAGGTGTTAGACGTGGGCATAGCATTAACTATTTGATAACTTTAATTGTAATATTATATTTGCCTTACCGTCGGTATTCAGATATTAATATCCCCATAATATACAATTAATATAGCTACCGAACCAAGTAATGTCCCTGTAGCTCAGTACTTGTGCAAGTTGGTAGCACAAGCTGAGAGTCGTGGATTCGAATCCCGCCAATGGAACAAAAAAAATGTATCTTATACTCGTACACGTAAAACAAATCCTGTTACAAGTTACCACGGGGCAAGACTGAAGTGGTGTGAGACGGCAATATTTGTATATCGTAATTTTATTATTATAAGTATGTTATAATTATATTATAATGTTAAGAAATATGTGATTCCTTATCGTTTGCAGTTGGTCAGCCGGCGGCAACAGTACATTAGCGTCGCTCCCTATGATTGGCTTCGACGACGGCCCTTCCCGCTCGCCGCCCGCGCCCGCGCCCGCGCCTCACCTTCCGACGCACTCAAATCACTCGAACACCCACTCAAATCACTCAAACGCCCACTCAAACCACTCAAGCGTCCACTCAAACCACTCAAGCGCCCACTCAAACCACTCAAGCGCGCACGCACCGCACGCAAACGTGCACGCAAATGCGCACGCACCCGTTCGGTACCCTCCCAGCGCGCCCGCTCCGCCCGCGCCCGCACCTGTGGTGAGTTTCTGACAAAGCATATGTATGTTTTTTTAAAGTTCATAACGTGCCCTTTTGGTATTAATGGGATTTTCGGGAAATTCGAAAAAAATATATTACATTCGTCTCTTTTAGAAGATGAAATAGGTTTAATTAGATAAAATATGAATAAGGATAAGATATATGCAATCATTACTTTGATTTTTTCTGTTCTCAGCCTCCCCAGCAGGACGACAGCTCGTCCAGCTCGTCGAGCGACAGTGACAGCGGCAGCGGCAGCGACAGCGACAGCGATAACGACTCCAGCGCACGTCACTCGCTTACCAACGGTATGATACATATAGTTCTACGATAACGCACATCCTTTTACCCGACTGGGTCAGGAGGGTTGTTTGTCGGGAGTATGTATGTATGTATGTGTATTTGTTTGACACGCTCTGTGGCCTAAATTGCTTGATGGAGAAGATAATAAGAATTTGGCTCGAGAGGTGTCGTTAGATTCGTATTTGCTGTGAGAAATTTTTGTCGCCAAATTTAAATATTGCATTGTTTAATTTGCAACGGTTTCTGCAGTGGGATTTTTTGGTTTTGGACATTTAGTGTTACATGGACATAAAAAGAAAAATGTCACAACAGGTACTGCTTATTTCTTAAGACATTTCTTCCAGCAGTACTAAGAAGAGAAATATGATGTTGCTCATCTACAGCCATAGAAATATTATAAGTGTGAAAGTGTGTCTGTCTGTATGTCTTGTACGTTGCCGCTGAACCGTATTTGCTAAAATTTGATATGGAGATTACTTTGATTACTTCCGTCAGAAGGATACTTTTATCCTGGTGCGATTCTCGCACGATACCAAGTTTGACGCGACATATTTCGTACCTGAAGTCTCTTATTCATATTTATAAATAAAATTGGGCGTAAATTTTTCCTCTTACAAAATACGGCGCAGGCGCTGCTTGACGCCAGTTTTCTGAGCACTTCACCGGTCGAGCTGGCCTACGTATTGTCAGTTCCTATGATTGCTAATATCACCCTTATAATCCTTGCAATAAGCATCAAATTCCGATTTTAGGGACCACGAACAACGCTCTACCTACGGACGTGCTCAACGACGACCTGTGTCTGTCCGAGTCCGGCTCCGACTCCGACTGACCGCCGGCTCCGCTGTCCGGCTTCCGGAACCTCAAGTTGTGCTACTGACTGGGATATACTGTGGTACACGAATAGAGGGGTCGCTTCGAAATTATACTTTATTGTCTGCAGAACAGGGATGTAAATTGCTTGAAGAATGATTAGAATTTACGCTCTCAATTTATCGAGAGAATTATCTGGTTGGTGCCGTTTTTATAGAGACATCTCGCGAAAGTGAGCGGGTTGCAATATAACGCAGTACTATTTCTATGCGAGATGGAAGTTTTGCCAGTCGCATTTTTCACGATTCGCGGCGTCAGCGGGTAGACTTCAAAAATAACAGTAAATAAAACAAAACCTGGAGCTCCACTTTGAAACGGCACAATCAAATCGTCGGTCTCGATTGTATCGACAGCATACAATTGAGAAATCTTGCTCTAATGTAATTTCACGTTTGTTAGCCCCGTAAACAGGGAATATGCATGATTTTTTATTATTTATTCAAATAAATCTTTTGTTATACAAAAACGATTGAAAACAACAATGTTACAAGCCTTTAAAATAGTCCGTTAGAAAGAGAGATCCGATATTGATTGTGACGTCAAAGTCCATAAGCTGCATACAAAGTTCATACTAAATTACGTT
>JAOTAV010054457.1:5465-15702 GCA_026546445.1 Cyclargus thomasi
GTCTAGCCTTTAGCTAGATGTGCAAATTCTGTGTATTCCTCAAATATTTATGTATGTATTTTCAATGACATTTAACAGCAATCAGCAAAGGTTAGGCCTAGTGCGGCGCGTCTATGTAGCACGTGTTGCAACAGCATAAAGGTTAGAATTGCTTGTATCTAATTGTGGGATGCGCTGAACTATGACACGTACAGAATTGTTTATTACAAACGCAATTATTTTGACAATAAACAAACGCTTGGCTCTCTATGTCTTTTTTATGAACATTAATCAAAGAGTATTTTGACGACCGAATATGACGACCTCTGTGGCTCAGTTGGTAAGCACCTTTATAGCTAATGTCAGGGGTAGCGGGTTCGACGACGGAGCAAAAAGTTTTTCAATGTTCCTGGGTCTCGGTCTATAACTCCATACTGCTGCTGCATTTTGGAGCATTCGTGGTTTACTAGGTAGACCACCAATGCGACATTTTCTGGACTCAAATACGTAATACGGACGCCCGTCGCCGTGGGACAGCCAGGCTTCATCACGAATGGATCGATCGGAGAAATACTACGGCACAAAGAAGACCCACACCCACAGAATACATTAGTACAAGTTTAGTTTGTCTTATGGCTCCTCTTGAGAATCGATGATCACGCCGAATAACGAACATCGGCGATTATGTAGAGGCTGCAATAGACGATGCAGAAGTGCCCTACGACTTAACTGACCGAAGCGAATTTCTTAACTACGAGTATGGTTTCGTCACACAGATACAATATCGATTTTCGTAATCGGTTACTTTGACAGACGGGGTCAAAAATCAGACTGACGTTTAAGCTTTTTAAATGATACTTACGACAGTTTCATATCCTATTGCTTTATCGCTACAAAATATTTGAAAGGGAGTGTCGCGGTTTCTATTCGTGCGGCATTTTTGTCTTTGGTTCTGTTACGTATTAAATTATATGAGAGTAACCGAAGTAGAAAAAAAAAACAATAAAATTCGCAGTATTGACACGCGCTAAGTTAGACACGCAGGTGACGCAAGGTTCCGTAGAAAATAAAAAACCCACACGAAACAGGTATAAATAAACTTTGTTCTGTTTAATAAATTGTCACTTAAATTAGAAATCTTGACCCTAAGACTTTTTTTACAAGGCTTCTATTTTTAAAAACTTTCATAGTGTTTTCGGAGTTTTGGTCGAATGGTCGCTCTATTTGTTAAAATAATTTTAAAAAAACGAACGTTATTTATAATGAAATAAGATTCAATATTGTTCGCTTTCGCTTTGATTTAATTTTGCATTTTAACGAACCACAAAGTTTAGATAAATTCCTGATGAGTACCAAAGTAGCAATAAGCAAAGAATTATATTATCTTTGTCTAGGTTATTACACGGCGTGGATTTAGGCCAGAAAACTTAATAAAATTTAACCAGGAATCTGTGTACTAATCACAGTCTGGATTTTTATCCTAAACAACTTTTGCTCAAATTTCGCATCGAATATTCTTAAAAAATATTTGCAAGTTTTATAAGCACAGTAAAATATACTTACTTTACTCGTTACAGCCACAGTGCGATCTGTAAAGAAAAATTAAATTATTAGAAAAAGGTAATCTTTAAAAAAAATGTAGTCAGGTATGTTGGCCCCGTAATAGTCTATTCACTACCTAAAGAGACGCGACGATACGCTTAGATGCATTTCTAAAGTACTAGAGGTATTCTAAAGTACCGGGCGGTGGTAGGCATAAATATATAAAATATTAGGTTTATCAATTATAATGCTGGTTGACCGGCTTCCTGGGTTTGTATGTTTCAATCGTGTAGAGAAGCTATAAAAACTATAACCTATTCTCAATTAAATCACAGACTTCAATTTAGCATGAGGATTTTATTACCAAGCGAACAAATTTTATTAAAAAAAAACACAGACTTCAACCATAAACGAGTATTTCGTGTACTATTATCGTGTCATGTCAAAATGTTGTAGTATGCATAGCGTTTTATTTATTAAAAATATGTAACATTAGAGCATATTTTATAATAATATTGTTATTCCATGCTTCTCCTCCATATCAACTATCGATCTACGCATTTTTCGTAAAAAGGGACACAAAGTATTCCGCTTGCGTATTAATATTGAATTGACACATTTTAATGCGTGTCACAGCATTAAAATTATGCCCTGGGTACACGAGGCCAGTTTTTCAAGCCAGAACAGCAAGATAATTTCCTTTTGAACCGTCTTGGCTCGCTGACATTGCCTTGTTAACGAATTAACTAAGATTACTAACTTAGAAATGATGCAAGTTTTGTCTATACGAAACCAGAAATACTAGCTTGATATCTCATTATCACTAGCTTGCTGTCCTGTCTTGAAAAACTGGCTTTGTGTATTCGGAGTATTATAATGAATTTTGGCCAATCTCTTTATTTAGGAACACATATAATTTACGGGTAGCAAAGTTACGTTGCAGTGTGAATTAGCCCTAATGAACCAACTTCTGTGCATATAATATCGCTTGTAGGTTTGTACATTGACCCTCAATTACGTTTTTCATATGTTACAGGTCTGTGTGAAGTATCAGGTGATTTCGCGCTTCGGTGGTCACCCTACTTGCTAAAAATGTTATGCAAATGTAAACTTAAGCACCTATGCTGCAAGGTGAAAATTTAAATGCATCACGAAATTCAACTGGTTTGCCGTTGAAAATACGTATTTTCTAGACCCCAGTGATAAAATGATCGACGTTGATGGTTTGTTATTAATCGTATTCAGTTTTTTTATTGTAAAAAATTATAAACATAAGAAAGAATTATTGAATATCAAAGAGTGATCAAAAAGTCACAAAGTCTGAATGTATTAATACATTAATAGCTTTTGCCTGCGGTTTTGCTTGATTTAAAAAACGTGATGTTTTTACAAGACTAAAAGTAGCGTATGAGCCAAAAATCAAGTCGATTAATCGCTTTGTTCTGGCGTTGTGGAAGAACAAACAAACATATTATATATGCGCATTCGGCGTGAAGAGGCACCAGACAGACAGACAGCTTTTGCATTTATAGTATTTACTGAAGTTGAAGAGTTTGTTGGTGTGAACTCGCTAGTATCAGGAACTGCTGGCCGGAATTGAAAAATTCTTTTCGTGTTTGTTAGTCAATTAATCGAGGAAGGCTACAGGCTATATAACATCACGCTACGGCTAATAGGAGCCGAGTAGTAATCAAAAATGTAAAAAAAACGGGATCATTTAAACTTTCACACGGACGTAGTCGCCAGCAACTAGACTCTAATATTATCAAAGGATATTTAAAATTTAATAACGCATTTCGAAACCATAAGGGACCAACCAGCAATTAATTTTAGAACGCAATACATCAAGGATATTCAATTTATAACAATTTGCAGCAAAAAAGCTAATAATGATCATATAAGGCTTCGAGGAAGCCTGTTAAACGGCTGTTAGAGGCCATTGCACTACCATTATAGGAGCACATCCTCTGACATCATGGGAAACTATCTTTCGATTTAGAAATGAGCTATCTCTCTATTAATATGCGGAATGGGTATTATGAACAATGCCCCGTATTAATATGCGAAAACGCCACCTAGTGTTGCGGATGCCATATTGATATTGTGCTAGGGCTGGCGGAAGAAAGTTTCATTATTATTATTTCTCCCACGGCAATTGTTATTCGTCGATAAAATATAATAAACACTGGTAATGAATTGATTTAACTAATTAAGATTCGCAATCCTTTTCTGGCTTAATGAAAACGATACACGACAGACCCGTTCGTGTTTCTAAATTTTTATGAATAAGGGGAGTAATGTTTAGTATAACTTGAATTGTTACTACTTACTCCGTTATTCGTCAAAAATATTTAAGCAATGTTTAACTTATGAAGGTTCGCTGTCCCTTTCCGTCGTGTGATGTTTTCGATATTCCAGAATGGGGCAGCAAATCTTGATAAGTTACACTGTTTGAATATTTTTATGAATAAGAGGGTTAATCTATGAGAATATAACAGCATAACAAATCACAGTAGTCAAGTATAACAAAAGCAGTTATACTTATTTTCAATTTACAGATCCATTATTACTACTCCTACAAAATTACATGTAATAACGAAACTGGTTATACAAAAATAGGTTTTCATTACATTTTATTGTAACCCATTTAACTAAACGCTTAAAGGATTTAATAACAGTATTTAACTTAAATAAAGCGAGTCGATATGGAAAAATGTTACTGCAAAGTATAGTGCGTTAGGATTATTACTCGGTAAAAATAAAAATTAAAAAAGTAAGCAGAAAATGTTGACAGACTCTCATCAGCATAAACTTGAGATTTTTTTTTTTCGTTGTTGACAGCCCTATCATACGGTGTCATAAAATTATAAGGTACCGGTAAATATGCGCATCATTGGGGCCTCAGAAATTATATGGAACGCATATGCAATTTCGCTTGAACATGTTTTTTAAAATTACAGGGTTGTAATTAGAAAAAAACTTGTAAGTCTCATAACATACTGTTAAAATTATGTATAGAGGGAATTTTAATAAGCCAATAATGTAATGATTCGTTTTCATAAGCTGTAAAAGGAGGCTTAACAGGTATGACAGCAATAACACTATTCTAAATTATGAACACTCTTTCCATATTTGACTAAAATATCTGTTTTATTTTTATACATATTATTTAAGTTAATTATATTATTACGGGATTCCTAAATCTTCCGGTGACAATACTAAATACTGGATTTTCATGGAATTTAGGAAGCAAAAGAGCAGATGGGTTACCTGATGGAAAGGTACAGCCATCGCCCATGGGCACTATAAGAAACTAGGCTACGTGAATAGTGAACGATAAAAGAGAACCCAGCACAATGCTGTTTCACGCCAGTTTTCGTGCTAAAGCTTCGCTCAACATGATTACTAACATTTTCTTTATTTGTTAAGATGAAATGATATGTAATGCTATTACTATTAATGATGGTAATGTTGATGATGATGATGAACGTACTAACGTTAGCTCTATAACCGTACCAGACAGTAGACAACGTCAACTGATAGTACAATTCCACGGTAAACACAACGCTCACTTACACTAATGTATATCGTTTACTAACTTTAGAACCTCCTAAGAATCTATACAGGATGATACTGCTATTTAAAAATAACTTGCCCGAATACATATCATTGGCAACACTCGTTTCATCGGTATAGAAACTTCACACAAATCATAGTTATACAATACAAATATTTTTTTAAAATTTGCTATTTTTACTTATTTTTCAGAAATGAGAAATAATTATTACAATTATATATTTTTGTCCTCATAGTTAACAAATCAACATAAAACATTACTGAACAAATTAGTTACAATAT
The DNA here is from genome assembly GCA_026546445.1 of Cyclargus thomasi. Lineage (NCBI taxonomy): Eukaryota > Metazoa > Arthropoda > Insecta > Lepidoptera > Lycaenidae > Cyclargus > Cyclargus thomasi. The sequence continues at coordinate 10,845 of JAOTAV010054457.1, forward strand.
TACAATTGTGTGTGAAAAAGTAAACACCATTTGTAGTAACGAAGCACTTCCTAATGGTACGATTGTTAGTGATGTTACGCTCTGCTCATTTAAACAGAGGGTTCAAACACCTGGCAGTATGTTAGTTTTATCCTGTTGAGAGATAATACCACCAACTACCATAGAGACCGAGATACAACAGGAAAACATACTTAGAATACAAAATAAAATTGGTGGTCTTTAAAATAATTGAGTAGGTAATCGACATTTTAAAAATAATAATAGCCCATACCACATTCGATGACTACTCGAGTGATGGTGATGATGATTTTAATACTGATGATTTTATCGATGATGGTCAAACAATTAGTATAATAATGACAATCGGTTTTGATAAAGATGTAGGTGGTAACGCAATAATAAATCAATCAAAAATAAAATCAATCAAAAAACATTTATTTTTATTTTACAGTTTTTGTTACAATTTAATCAGAGATTGGAACCACCTGGTAAGTATATATAATACTTGTATTAGGTGGCCCCGCTCTTCCTTAAAATATATCATACATGGTAATATTGTAAATGAATGAAAACAAACTAAATGGGTAGCTAATCTATAAAATATATTAATTAACATAGCAGAGCTAATCTATATACAATAATTAACCTCTACGAGAAGAATAACATAAATATGTCTACATGCCAGTTTGCTAATGCGCTTGTGTGGGTGTGTGTGAGTGTGTGTGTGTGAGAGAGTGTGAGTGTTGTGTGTGCTTGTTATTTTGGGAGTGGTTCGGGAGAATTTTTTACAAGAAGGAGATTTAGTTAAAAATTACATATGCCACTATAATTTAAAATTTATTTATAATCATCATCACTGCAATCACACCATTAGAATTCTATTATATCTCAGAACACCTCTGTGAAACGAAAAACTGCTGTGAAACGGCGTTGTGATGTGTTTCGCCCAGTAAGTAATTTTACCTGTGGCCCAACTTCCCTAATCTCTATTCCCATTCCCAAGCGCGTCAAACCAGTCAGAAATTTAAATTTAGACAAATCATGACATGTTAGCTGGTACCGACTTTGAAATGTTGAAGATGGTGTACATAAAATAGGTTGATACCTAACCGAATTCTGAAACAGGCAATATAAAAGAATAAATATTATATAATACATTTTAGTTTCTTTTTAATTTTTTTTGTTTTTTACTTTGGAAGTTGGTTTTAATTTTTTATTAAAAAGAATAATTAGTTATAAATTATAATGTGCAGTATGAATAATAATTCACGCACTTTTATAATAATTAATCTTATCTTATTTCTTACTAACATTATAAATGCGAAAGTTTGTGCGTTTGTGAGTGTGTATGTTTGTTACATCTTCACGTTAAGACGGCTGAACCGATTTCGATAAAATTTTTCATGGAGCTAGCAGGTATTCTGGATTAACACATAGATTACTTTTTAATCTCGACTAAGCCGCGGGGCACAACTAGTATTAAGAAAATAGAAACAATGCATGAACCGGTGTACAAGATAGTTAATTGCATATTTAAAGGCTTGATTGTTTACGTGGAGGAGGTAATTGAATCAACTATCGCGATCAAACTCCTTACACTTTTAATTAAAACACGTCGGAGAGAAGTTCCATCGTTATTTTGACGACAAGAGTTTATAGGAAATTAATTTACTAACTTAAAGCCGGCGCACTCTTCGTTAAACTGAAAATTAAATTTCAGTAACATCGAATTTGATGGGGAAATCGTCATGTTTGGGATTATTTTGGGTCAGCATTATGAGATTTTTTTTACATCTTTGACTCATTGAAAGTGTGAAAACATATGGTGATTTGGGTCTTAAGAAGCATCCAAAGTAAATGTCATCGAAAAGTAAAACTTGGTACCAAGGTGACATAAGTAATATTTATTTCTTAATAGTGCCTGTTTCGGAATTCTGTGAGATCTCAGCCTATTTCCGTACACAATGTTCATAATTAAAAAGTCAGCACCAGTCAAAAAATTCTAATAAACAAATCTAATCTAATAGACAATCATGACATACAGCTGGTACCGACTTCAAAATAATGAAGATTGTGTACGGAAATAGACATTAAGGGCACAAACAGGATAATATTAAGAATTAAGTATTATTGAACACTTTTAAGTTTTTATTATTATTATTTTTTCTTGGAAGTTTCAATTTGTTTCTGAAACTAATAATACGATGCACACAGCATTTCTGTTGTTTTTCGTACTGTCCGGCCTCTCAATTTCCTTAGTCTATTCAAAATTAAACAAACATTCATAACTCTTAGAATACCAAGTACAATAAAGTGTTTACTTTAAACAAGAAGACATAATACTGTGGAAATATAAAACTGATTTCGCAGAAGCCAAGAAAACTAGCTACTCCCTAGATGTCCTTAAAATGACCTTAAAATATAATATCTTATTTTCATATGTTATCTTATTTTTATTTTTTGGAATGTTCTGTCTCATTTGTAAGCACATTTTTACTTTCGAGAAAGCAAGGCTCTTAATGTATTTTAAATATTACACGGAAAGCGAAGAGAAAAATCTTACATTTTTAAGTTATTGTAGACGCTACAGTTTTAGTGATGCGAAATGTAACATTAGGCATTTGTGTATTTAAAAGGAAAAAAAAAACAGAAATGCTTTGAGTTTAGAAATTAATCACATTTTTTTTATTTTAGTTACTGTTCTGAGTAATAAGAATAAAACGTGTGATACGATTATCTTCATAGGGATTTTTCGTATCTATATTTTTGTCATTAGATTTAACTCGTTCAAGGTCTTTGTTATTTATCGTTCTAAAGACATAAAGAGGCCGCATTCCGATTCACGCTGCCAGCAGCAGCGACATATATGTAATTAATAAAAAATGACACTTGCATGACATGAGCAATATCTTTCATTTTCTAATGACATTGGTCTATAAAATGAACGAAATAAAACTTAGGAAATAAAACCTATAGCTTATTTCATAAAGGGGCATTTTATTTGATTTTTTGCGTGTCATGGTCGCTAGCAGCGAGGATCGGAATGTTAACTTTAAATGCAAATCATTTACTACTGTATATTTTTGTACTGTGGGTCCTCGCAAAGTTCAGCAATTTATTTGGAAATCGGAAAATTATATAAACAAGTTTCGCACAATTATTCTCGCCGAAAACAAATATTTTTTCCTTTCAAGTTTATGAACTCGAATATCGGCTTTCATAATTTGTTTAGGATTTTTTAAGCCGCTTGTTTATTTACGAGTACAATGGCGAAGCTCCATTGTTGCCAGGATCGAAATAATCGCCGTTCGAACAAAAGACTATCCCGAATTTGCGCTGTAGATTACGAGAGTCATTTATTTAAAATATTATGTACCAGATGTGCGCCAACCTCAGACTGCGTTCGGATGGCTTTCATTTATAGTTACGACGATTTAAAACCCATATTTTTGTTCCTGGTATTCCAATTTCCTTTTATAATCTCTATTTATGGGATTATTATGCGGGTAGTGTGTAAAGAAATTGATAGGATAGCTTAAAAAGTAACAATATTCCGACAATATGAGGTCCAAAAGAAGACATTTTTTTTTAAAACAGCTGCATAACACCTTCATTTCCAATAAACAACTTTTGCTATGACAACGATATTGTAAACAAGTGGGCTACTTGAAGTTTTGAAGATTTAATATTTATGTGTAAAATTATTAAAAAAATAAAAACCGACTTCCACAGCCAAAAAAATTGATAGATGAACTGAAAAGTAATAAATAATTCTTTTTCTCTGTTAATAGGTACCGACTTCAAAGTTATAAAGACTGATACTGATATAAGGCACTAACAGAGAAAAATAATTATTTATTACTTTTCAGTTCATCTATAATTTTTTGGCCGTGGAAGTCGGTTTTTATTTTTTAATTAAAATTTTTTTTTTCTTCCTTTTTAGTTATCTGTTAGTCAAATACATAGTCAGCTGTGGATAATTTAATCTAAGTGTGTATATTATATCCTTCGATTGACTTTTTATGGATCCTGTTTATCACATAAGCACTTTCGAAAACAGGATAATAAATTCTAAAAAACTTTTGAAACAATATTTACTTTTTTTAAAAAACCGATGGTGAAAATTAAACCTGTAACACTCGTTTTTATGTAAAACAGAAGGAAGAACTAGTTATACAGTTAAAATGTAACGGAGCATCATTATAGTGATGATTGCGATGATGATGATTATTGATGAAATTGATGAAGTGGTATTTGCTCTGAGTTGTCTTGATAAAGCCAAAATCCCCGAATCGCTATCTATAAGGATTCAAGAGTTCTGTACAGCACCTTCGGAACCAGGGTATACATTTGTACAGAATTTTACTTTTTGGTTGCATATATCTGGAAAGTGAAAATCAGTATATGTGTCCTGGATATACATTTCAAAGAGTCCCCTCGATTCATCCGAGATCGCAACATCAGATCACCGCTTTTATGAAAATGGGACCAAACTGCAGCTGTACGAAACGAAATGTCGAATTGAGAACCTCCTCCTTTTTTGGAAGTCGGTTAAAAAACATAAGTTTCCGTTGTTCCTTCGAATGAGGCCAACTGGTTCTCATTTCCTATTTCCTTATGATACATTTAAATTAAAAATATAAATAAATATGGAAATGGGGCTTAAAATGATGGTCAAGGTCAAGGGATTGGTCGACGATGACCACGGCAAGTTTCCTTCGCGTGAGTGGTGGCAGCCCTGCATCAATAATTAATTTTATAAGCTCTTAGCTAATAGGGACTATGCGTGTAAAACAAAATTTATTGAATGCAAATTATTATGACAGTGGGCCTAAAGATATACAGAATCACAAAAAAT